>WNWK01006000.1:0-111972 GCA_009830355.1 Cherax destructor
GGGACTCGCGCATGAGTGGGTAGAATTGTCAAAGCTTATTTCTTGGGTAGCTTTGAAAATTGGGTTGAGCAAATATTCTGTTAGTGGGATGGATTGTGAAGGACCTGCCTAGTATGGGCCAACAGGCCTGCTGCAGTGTTCCTCCTTTCTTATGTTCTTATGTTAATCTATTTGCTTTATTTCTTACGCTTAGGCATTGCTGACTTGGTTTGAGGTTGCTGCTTACCATAACCCCCAGATCCTTTTCGCATTCTGTACGGCTGAGTTCAACATTATTAAGCTGGTAGGTGCTAGGGTTATGAACATGCCCTACTAGGCAGACTGTTCCACTCATCAACTAACCTATTACCAAACCAATAATTTCCTATATCCTTTCTAAATATAAACTTATCCAATTTGAATCCATTATTGCGGGTTCTCTCTTGAAAATATATCCTCAAGACCTTATTTATATCCCCCTTATTAATACCCATCTTCCACTTATATACCTCGATCATGTCTCCCCTCATTCTTCGTCTTACAAGTGAATGTAATTTAAGGGTCTTCAATCTTTCTTCATAAGCAGAAATTGATTTCCTTAATTTGCTACATTGTATATTGAACTTTGTCATACTCCTGCACGCTTACCTTTTGATTTATAGGCTGCTTTATGGAAGGCTTTCAGATGTTCTTTTTTCTTAGTTCTTTCTCTGAGCCCGGCCATGGGCCAGGCTCGTCTGGTGCTGCCTGGTCAACCAGGCTGTTGCTGCTGGAGGCCCGCTGCCCCACATATCCATCACAGCCTGGTTGATCTGGCACCTGGTGAAGATATTTGTCCAGTTTCCTCTTGAAGGCTTCTACACTGGTTCCAGCCGTATTTCGGATATCTTCTGGTAAAATGTTGAATAGTCTGGGACCCCGGATGTTAATACAGTGCTCCCGTATTGTCCCCACCGCACCCCTGCTCCTCACTGGGTTTATTTTACACTTTCTCCCATATCTCTCACTCCAGTATGTTGTTATGGCAGTGTGCAGATTTGGGACCAGGCCCTCAAGTACTTTCCAAGTATATATTATCATGTATCTCTCTCTCCTCCGCTCCAATGAGTACATGTTCAAGACTTGAAGGCGTTCCCAATAATTTAGATGTTTCAATGGCTCAATGTGAGCCGTAAACGATCTCTGGATTTGTTCCAGCTCTGCTATTTCTCCTGCCCTGAACGGGGCCGTCAGCACAGAGCAGTATTCTAAGTGAGGGAGCACTAGCGATTTGAAGAGTGTCACCATTGGCATTATTTCCCTTGTTTTGAAAGTTCTCAATACCCACCCCGTCATCTTCCTGGCTGTTGTGATCTTTGTCTTGTTATGGTCTTTAAAAGACAGATCAGCAGACATAATTATTCCCAAGTCCTTTACGTGTTCCTTTCGTTCTATGTGGTGACCCTCTTCATTTTTTCCATACCTAAGCAGCTGAATGTTTTCTAACGAATTTATATCCATTCTGTAAAATGGAGACCAGAACTGAGCTGCGTAATCTAGGTGAGGCCTTACTAATGATGTATGTGTTATGGCAGTGTGCAGATTTGGGACCAGGCTCTCAATACTTTCCAGTATATATTATCATGTATCTTCTCTCCTCCGCCCCATGTACATGTTCAAGACTTGAAGCGTTCCCAATAATTTAGATGTTTCAATGGCTCAATGTGAGCCGTAAACGATCTCTGGATTTGTTCCAGCTCTGCTATTTCTCCTGCCCTGAACGGGGCCGTCAGCACAGAGCAGTATTCTAAGTGAGGGAGCACTAGCGATTTGAAGAGTGTCACCATTGGCATTATTTCCCTTGTTTTGAAAGTTCTCAATACCCACCCCGTCATCTTCCTGGCTGTTGTGATCTTTGTCTTGTTATGGTCTTTAAAAGACAGATCAGCAGACATAATTATTCCCAAGTCCTTTACGTGTTCCTTTCGTTCTATGTGGTGACCCTCTTCATTTTTTCCATACCTAAGCAGCTGAATGTTTTCTAACGAATTTATATCCATTCTGTAAAATGGAGACCAGAACTGAGCTGCGTAATCTAGGTGAGGCCTTACTAATGATGTATAAAGCTGTAGTATAACCGCTGGACTTCTGTTGTTTACACTTCTTGATATAAATCCCAGTAATCTATTTGCCTTATTTCTTACGCTTAGGCATTGCTGACTTGGTTTGAGGTTGCTGCTTACCATAAACCCCAAATCCTTTTCGCATTCTGTACGGCTGAGTTCAACATTATTAAGCTGGTAGGTGCTAGGGTTATGAACATTCCAGAGCTTCAGAACTTTGCATTTATCTACACTGAACTGCATCTGCCACTTTTCTGACCAGGAATTGAGTTTGTCTAAATCCTCCTGAAGTTCCGTGACATCTAAGTCTGAATCGATTATCCTACCTATCTTCGTGTCATCGGCGAATTTGCTCATATCACTAGTAATTCCCTCATCAAGGTCATTTATATATATTATAAATAACAGTGGACCCAAAACCGATCCCTGTGGAACGCCACTTGTTACAGATCCCTCCGTCTTTCTTCCTTCCTAACTAATAGATGACCATCCTTCCTAACCTCCTTCTCCTCCCTGCTTAACTTCGGTTTCCTCCCTCCTCCTAAGAAAAACTCACCTGCACTTTACTATTTCTCTACCTACATCCTCCCCATCCACGATACCCACTTACCAAGCTCTATAATACAGAGAACACTTTCTTATTTGAAAAAAAAATATATACGTACACGACCGTGGGCAACATTGTATGAACGGATGACAGGATAAAAAAAAGTAATACAGAGAGAAAGGAGATAAAGAAAGAATGCAACGTACTGAAAGAGGGAGACTTGAAAGCAAGAGAAAGGGTCTGTGAGCGCAGACGGGGAAGAAGCAGAGGATTACCACAGGGAAACTGGGACGGAGGGAACAGATGAACGACTGGGAGAGGTGCAGAGGTTAGCCATGTCCCACGCTACCTGAATTGCACCTCCGCCTCAGGTGTGTACCATAGCAATTTACTCCCGCAATGTTTGTATCATATAACCTGAGAATGATATTCAGGTTCTCGTCCGACAGGTACATACAACCCAGCCTTGCACTCGCCAGGTGGGTACTAACCAGCGAGTTATTTACTAGATATTCATGTGCCTAGGAGAGAGCTAGCTATCTACCAGGCAGTCAAGTAACCATTAAAGAGCTACTTACAAGATAGCCAGGTGCCCATCAGAGAGGTACCCAACAGGCATTCATGTGCCCATCAGAGAGGTACCCAACAGGCATTCATGTGCCCATCAGAGCTACTTATTAGACAGTAAAGTGCCCATCAGGGAGCTATTTACTAAACAGCTAAATGTTCATCACAAAGCTAGACAATGAAGTGTTCAGAGCTACTTACTAGACAATGGAGTGTCCAGAGCTACTTACTAGACAATGAAGTGTTCAGAGCTACTTACTAGACAATGAAGTGTCCAGAGCTACTTACTAGACAATGAAGTGTCCAGAGCTACTTACTAGACAATGGAGTGTCCAGAGCTACTTACTAGACAATGGAGTGTCCAGAGCTACTTACTAGACAATGAAGTGTCCAGAGCTACTTACTAGACAATGGAGTGTCCAGAGCTACTTACTAGACAATGGAGTGTCCAGAGCTACTTACTAGACAATGAAGTGTCCAGAGCTACTTACTAGACAATGGAGTGTCCAGAGCTACTTACTAGACAATGAAGTGTCCAGAGCTACTTACTAGACAATGAAGTGTCCAGAGCTACTTACTAGACAATGAAGTGTCCAGAGCTACTTACTAGACAATGGAGTGTCCAGAGCTACTTACTAGACAATGGAGTGTCCAGAGCTACTTACTAGACAATGAAGTGTCCAGAGCTACTTACTAGACAATGAAGTGTCCAGAGCTACTTTCTAGACAATCAAGTGTCCAGAGCTACTTGGTAGAAAGCTAGATGATCATTAATTATTTCCCAGACAGATAACTAGGATACTTTCGACAGTGGTACACACCAAAGGTACCTTCTCGGAACAGTGGGATACTTACCAGCCAGACATACCAGGATGTCAGATATAAAAACCACCAACAACATCAATGCCTACCACCAGTACTAGGGCCAACCACTTGAACCATGAACTACCACTAGTACCATGACCGACCACCAGTACTAGGGCCTGCCAAAAGTACCATGAACTACCACCAGGACCCACCACTAGTACTTGAACATCACATTATTTTCTATGGCCCATTGGAAGACTTGGTTTATATCTGCTTGGAGATTTGCCGCGCCCTCCATGGATGCTACTCTCACACAAGTTCCAGTGTCGCCTGCAGAGGATAAACTGACACCAGTACTAGGACCCGCCAGCATGAGGTAGTGACTGTAATCTTGGCAACAATGACTCTGTACAGTTAAATGATGATCCCCAAGAGCGAGGAGCAACAAAAGAAATGGGTGGTCGTTGAACACCTCTACGTTACTTCCACACACAAAGGTATGGAAACCAGCGTCACCCTCCCAACCTGCATACTTTCCCACCCCCCACCAGCCTTCCCTCACATCCCACAAGCCATCCCCACCTCCCGCCAGCCCTCCACCACAACCCTCCCGCCCACCTACCTATTTCCAGCGCACTCACCCACCACCAGCAGAAACTTTAAAGTTTCCGTAGCCACTGAACCCACAGTGGAATGCTTGACGATATCCTGGTACCTTTACCGAGATTTAACAGCTCAGCTTGATAGATTTAGTTGCTTGATGTATGAAATCATGTTGTTATGGAAACCCATCTTAAGAACATAAGAAAGAAGGAACACTGTAGCAGGCCTACTGGCCCATGCGAGGCAGGTCCAAGTCTCCCACTAACTTTTGTTCCCACTGTATAATTAGCAAGTACAGTAGGATAACATGTAAGTCACAAATGCAATATTAGGATATTTATTAAGGAAACATTTCACTCGGTAAGGGCATTCAATAGTAGGTTAAGCCCCTGGCGGGTGGAAAGTCTAATATCGCATTCGCATCGTAGCATCAGATTATTGATCTACCAATTTTGTTTAATATAAAATGTCACCCACCAACTAGCCTACCTTCTCACCCATCATCCACCGACTCACCCACTCACGTACGACCTGCCTAGCACGGGCCAGTAGGCCTGCTGCAGTGCTCCTTCTGTCTTATGCTCACTCATACACTTTTCTCTCACACAACCACACGGCTCCGCTGCCTCCGGTGACGTTAAATAAATTACAGAAAAAATAACGGACAATTTTTTTAGGTTAAAGAACAAAAACGCACAATACCGTGACTGGAACAATCCACAAATAACCTGCAACATTAGTGTGACTTTGTCAATAATCCAAGTCGGACCGAAACGTTGTGGTAAGATCCTCTTTTCTATGTGCGGGTTATTTGTGTATTTTTAGGTTAAGTAAGCTTAGGTTAGGTTAGGTTTAGTTAGGTTTGGTTAGTTTAGGTTTAGTTAGATTGGGTTAGTTTAGGTTTAATTAGATTAGATTCGTTTAAGTTAAAGATTGAGACATTTATGCAACATATGAGAAACTTTATTGTCACCACACAGCATGTGTCATCATGTTACTTCATGTCACCTAGTTCTCCCCTACCTGTCAGCCCCTTGCTTATCATATTTCCCAGCTCTCTCATCTCTAACATTAAGCTCCCTCCCTCTGACCTACCTCATTCCTCCCACGGGACCTTCAATTCCTCTTTCGTCAAGTTCTCCCTCCTCCTTGAGTTCCTCCTTGAGTTCCTCCTTGAGTCCTCTTTTCATATTCTTGACTTTTTCTCTTGGTAATCTTATAAGCACATCTTGCCCTGCATATATCTGAGGCTTTTAAAAGCCAAGCTTGATGAAGTAACTGTCAGCGAAGCTGATAGAGCGCGTGAAGGTAAACATCCTTCATAGTTCCTCAGATCAAACCGACTGGGAAGATGTTATGTTGAAAATGGTATAAAATACCGACAAGTTGATGATTACGACACATGTGCAACAGTTGGGTATATTTATTGTTGAAATGTTTCGCCTATAGAGTAGACTTCTTCAGTCAGAGGCAGCAGGTGCAGAGGCAGCAGGTGTAGTAGTGAAATGAAGATGATGTAATCAGTCCATCAACCTCGGAAAAATAGTATTGGAGGTGGTTAGTCCCTCAGCCTGGAGAAGAGTTCAGTTCCATGGTCTGGAATAATATGAAACTGAAGCATGAGAATTGTAGTCTTAAATACTGTCGAAGGTGAGGTGGAAGATCTCGAAGATGTTGCAGGGGACGGGATTCACTAGTAGAAGTAAGAAGACAAGTCCCTCTGGGAAGAGGAGAGAGAGAGAGCTGCATATGGTGCTTAAACACACACATGACTGTAAGACAAAAGCAGTATTAGGGTATTTATTAAAGAAACGTTTCGCCCGCAAAGAATTCAATATAGGGACATAAAGTACATGGAGACTAAACAGTTGGTCCATCCATGGTCAGGTGCTACTTGTGGTAGCGAGGCCTACGTGATGGTTGTGTCTGGTTTGGGCAGGATGAGCCTAGCGACACAATCAAAACTAAAAAAATTGCCAAACTACTGTGTGATAGTATTGGTAGTGGCAATAAGAGTAGATTCTAAACAGCACCTGTAGTGCTGATCAGTCTCTCTGATGACTAATTTGACGTCTTTGAAGTTCATGAGATGGTTGTGGGAGATTCAGTGCATAGTGCAGAAATTGTTTATTTCTCCTAGCGCACTGCCAAAATGCTCTTAATTTTCAGAATATGTAAGGCTTGATCTGACCCTGACTGTCTCCTTACCTCCCTCAGCCTTGACTTGACCTCGGCCGTGTTCTCACCTCCCTCTTCCTTGACCTGATCTGTTACATTAGAACATAAGAAAGAAGGAACACTACAGTAGGCCTACTGGCCCACACAAGGCAGGTCCAAGTCTCCTACCTGCTTAAGCCAATGCCCCAACCTAGTCAGGTCAGGTTATATCCACTTACGGAAGGAGCACGGCATCAGACTTACTAGTACAAGCTAGTAAAGTTCAATTCACACCCACCCATGCATCTATCCAACCTAATTTTAAAACTACACAACGTTTTAGCTTCAATGATGGTACTCGGATGTTTGTTCCACTCATCCACAACTCTATTACCAAACCAGTGCTTTCTTATATCCTTCCTGAATCGGGATTTTGCTAACTTAAAACCATTGCTGCGAGTCCTGTCTTGGCTAGATATTTTTATCACGCTATTTACATCCCCTTTATTTATTCCTGTTTTCTATTTATACACCTCAGTCATATCCCCCCTAATTCTACGCCTTTCTAGAGAGTGCAGATTCAGGGCCTCAGTCTATCCTCATATGGAAGATTTCTGATACATGGGATCAACTTTGTCATCCTCCTTTGTACGTTTTCCAGTGAATTTATATCCATTCTGTAATACGGTGACCTGAACTGTGCAGCATAATCTAGATGAGGCCTAACCAAAGATATATAGACTTGAAGAACAACCTGAGGACTTCTATTATTTATACTTCTTGATACGAAGCCAAGGATTCTGTTTGCTTTATTGCGAACACTTATGGACTGTTGTCTTGGTTTTAGATTACTGCTAACCAGAACTCCCAAATACTTTCGCAATCAGTAATATTAAGATCTACATTATTTAGTTTATATGTGACATGGTTATTTTCCTGTCCAATGTTTAGAACTTTGCATTTGTCTGTATTAAACTGCATCTGCCACTTTTCCGACCACTGCATCAGTCTATTCAAATCTTCCTGGAGTGCTTTAATGTCCTCGTTAGAATGAATTCGACGGCCTATTTTGGTGTCATCGGCAAACTTGCTTATGTCGCTATTTATTCCCTCACCTATGTTGTTTATGTAGATTGTGAACAACAAGGGGCCCAACACTGACCCCTGTGGAACACCGCTCGTGACGCTTCCCCACTCGGATTTCTCCCCATTTATGCAAACTCTCTGCTGCCTATCTGTCAATCACGCCTCTATCCAGGAAAAAAAATTCTCCTATTCCGCGTGCCTTAATTTTCCTCAATAGTCTCTGATGTGGGACTCTATCAAGTCCTGTCTCACACAGGACTTGATAATGACCCACAGAGAAGAGAAATGTCGTTTACTTTCCCTTTCTAAATTGCGAATTAATGGTAAATTACGAGTAGCTGTTTTTTCTGAAAATACAACAAAATAATGAAGTACACGGGGACAGGAGCTGCGAATCGACCACTACAAAATATATCGCTAAATACACACACACACTGACATCTGACCAATATACAAAGTATTACTCTAGGAAACATGATAACCTCTTGAAATAAGATGGCAGTAAATCACAGACGCTCTTACTGCATGATAACAAGTTAACTCAACTAGAAGATTTATCTTAGTTTAATTAAGTCCAGATGTCTTTTATTAAATGTATAAAACCATTTTCCTTATTGATCAGCTCTAGTAGAATATAACTTAAGTGAATAAAAACAAGGAATATGAAGTGTGCACTCACAATTCGCAATGAACCATCTTCTGAATAATCATGAAAAACAATCGAGATCATCTTCTGAATAATAATGAAAAAAAAATCAAGATTTTATAAAAAAAATATTTCGATAAAAACAAATGGCTAACATTGAGCGAATAAGACCTATTTCTATAATAAAAGACAAAAATCACAAACAGAAAAATGGAAGCTGCAGAAGTTTCTCACTTTCCCCCTCCCCCACATTAAGAAAAATAGATAATGGCAAGGAAGTAGGTGTGAGAGGGGGACAGGTGGTGCAGACCTCTCCCTCAACACTGTGCTCACTGACGTCATGGTGGGGTGCGCCCACCCCTGCTGCCTCCTCCTTCACTAACACTCTACACCTCCTCCCCCTCCCAACCCACTCTCCTCTCCAACAGACGGTAATTTCCTGTAGTTGAAAGGGACAGAATGTAGAATATATCGACAGTATGTAAATAAGACATACAATGAGGGTTATGGGATTTCATTGTGAAGACGTTTCGTTCACGAAACGGAACCCGTATTGTGTTTTATTTGGTTCCGGTAGCTGGAAGGGACAAATAGAAGGTTTCAATAGCTAGAGAGCACGCTAGGTTCCTTTACCTTAAGGGACAGACATTAGTCTCCTGTAGCAAGAGGTTACAAATGGTAGGTAGCTTCTGGCACCTGGAAGAGTGGATGTCAAATTCTGGCAGCTGGAAGGAGACAGCAGGTTCCTGTTGCTAGAAAAGAGGGAAGCATTCCTAAGATCAAGTGCTCTTCAATGCAGTGCTGTTGACGTTGATGACGCTCTCTTGATCCAAGTAATAATAATAATAATAATAATAATAATAATAATAATAATATTATTATTATTATTATTATTGTTGTTATTGTTATTATTTAACCGAAACAAGAGGAGGATCTGGATGCTGGAAGAAAACGGGTTTAAACGGGTTTCAGCGTGTGGAAATGAGGGAGATTCCAGCAAAAGTGTTTAAAGGAGAGGTTCATGTAATTTAGGATGAACAAGGAATGCCCTGGCTGCTGGGTGTGGTAGTATGTTCCAGTAGCTAGGATGAACAAGGAATGTCCTGGCTGCTGGGTGTGGTAGTATGTTCCAGTAGCTAGGATGAACAAGGTATGTCCTGGCGGTCGGTTGTTGTAATATGTCCTAGTAACTACCCTGTAACTGGGTGTGGTAGTATGTTCCAGTAGCTAGGATGAACAAGGTATGTCCTGGTGACTGGGTGTGGTAGTATGTTCCAGTAGCTAGGATGAACAAGGTATGTCCTGGTGACTGGGTGTGGTAGTATGTTCCAGTAGCTAGGATGAACAAGGAATGTCCTGGTGACTGGGTGTGGCAGAATGCTCTACGAGGAATCGGGAGCTGCTTCCACGAGTCGCACTCCAGCAGCCTCTCATCACAACAAACTTTACCTCTGGAACTCCTTATTTCAGCATACAAATCCTTTTCCATTGGCTAATATGTTTATGGAGTAAAAGTTTAGCTTGTTTCTGGGATCAGCGAGAGAACAGTACATTTGTTTCGAGTGAATCTGAAGAACTTTAACTGGTTACAATTTTTTTTATGTAAATACATTAACCCTAGAGCCATTGTTATGCTGTAGCACTATTACGAATCTAGCATTTGGCAATATAAGGCGTGTAATAGATGGAATATCGACTGCCTGAGGGTTATTAAGTCTGTACTCTCCTAGACAACATCAAGAATACTTCAGTTACTAAAACCGGGATTAAACTCTTGGGGCTATATACACCTCTCGAGGTATACCCTATGTTGTTTTTAATGTGTTGAATTATACAATTAACACTTCATATTAACCAAAATCTGAGAAGAGTGTCTAGGCAACTCGAATTATATATTAAATAAATTAAAGAAAATATAATAAAATTAAATTAAGCAGAAAATAAAAGTGTTGTGCCTTAAACTGTCTGAAGTGGGTGACGCCGCACAGGTCTCGTCACGTGTCCTCGACACTACCATCACCACCTCGCCACCAAAACACAATACTGACCCCAGGGACATAGAGCGACCATCGAATGCTCAAGTGCATAAGTAATTCCACTGCCAATACCTAGACGCAACTGCAGGAAAGCAACAGTCCTATCAAGAGTAATGCAGATGCACACCTGTGCCATTTAGTCACCGACATCTGGCAAGCAAAGCGCTGACCTCAACAGCTATAACAAGTTATCTATGTGACAGTCCATTTCAAGTGCCAATATCCGGCCACCAGTGCATACCAGGATGACACCTGTAGCCGCGTTCGTCATTCCACAAGTCAACATAATTCTCTCAAATGATACTAACAATCTCAACTTTTCCTACTCATGCACATACTCCACCTCTCATTTACTTACCTTTTTTTTTCCATTGTTTGGATGAGGTTGTTCACTGAATAAGCTCTTTGTTTTGAGTCAAAATAAGAACTGAGAGTAGGCGAAAGAGGTTTCTGAATATATCATCAATGTGTATCAACAAAGTTCTTCACTACTCCCTTTCAGAAGACTTCCAGCACACGAGTGCTGTATAAAGGTGAACAGCACCATGAGTGTACACAGCTGTGCACAAGACTCCCAGCACACAACTGTTGTGTGCACAAGTAAGGGTGAACAGCATCATGAATGTTCAGAAGTGTGTACAAGACTCATGATAGTCAGGTGCACACACAAAAAATAATGGAAACAAAGGAGGACCAGAACACGCCCACTGCAGCTGCTTATCACTTCTGACAGCTGTCATCCCTGAAGTAATTGCCTCGTTCCACGTAACTTATTGGAAGACTGAACGCAGAGAGCCCCACTCAACCTCACCAGCCACCATCCATCATCTTTACGCCAGTCATGGAAGTCTTACGAGGATGCTGCTGTTCTTAACCACACCCACGCTCCTGCATAATTTGGGCCAGCAGAGATGCTCCATCTAAGAGGGCGCTTTTCACTGTTTTGGGGTGGCTGTTATCGACCCTACGTGTCTAGGAGGGTGCTGCATAACTCTGCATGGCTACTACGAAAAGGACAAGTGCAGAGTGAGTTTTTATTGCGATAACGTTCCGCTCTACAGAGACAAAAATCACAAACAAACAATGAAAGCTGCTTTAGTTTTTCACTTGGATAAGGACAGTCTGACTCACCATACAGCGAGACGTTGTCACAATAAAGACAGTCTGACTCACCATACAGCGAGACGTTGTCACAATAAAGACAGTCTGACTCACCATACAGCGAGACGTTGTCACAATAAAGACAGTCTGACTCACCATACAGCGAGACGTTGTCACAATAAAGACAGTCTGACTCACCATACAGCGAGACGTTGTCACAATAAAGACAGGTTCTGCACCTATGTCTTTTCTTCATTATAATTAGCAGTATGCCTTTATATTCTGTATGACCGTCTTCGAGTAGTCACTTATTTTGTTTATAAGTAACAACCCTACTTCTTATTATTTAATTGCATACAAACGCTAAACCAGTGTGGGACTCTGCTTCTTGCCCCCTCCAAGCACCTACTACTGCTTCTTATCTCCTCCAAGCACCTACTACTGCTTCTTATCTCCTCCAAGCACCTACTACTGCTTCTTATCTCCTCCAAGCACCTACTACTGCTTCTTATCTCCTCCAAGCACCTACTACTGCTTCTTATCTCCTCCAAGCACCTACTACTGCTTCTTATCTCCTCCAAGCACCTACTACAGCTTCTTGCCTCCTCAAAGCATCTACTACAGCTTCTTGCCTCCTCCAAGCACCTACTACTGTTTCTTGCCCCCTCCAAGCACCTACTACTGTTTCTTGCCTCCTCCAAGCATCTACTACTGTTTCTTGTCTCCTCCAAGCACCTACTACTGTTTCTTGCCCCCTCCAAGCATCTACTACTGTTTCTTGCCTCCTCCAAGCATCTACTACTGTTTCTTGTCTCCTCCAAGCATCTACTACTGTTTCTTGTCTCCTCCAAGCATCTACTACTGTTTCTTGCCTCCTCCAAGCATCTACTACTGTTTCTTGTCTCCTCCAAGCATCTACTACTGTTTCTTGTCTCCTCCAAGCATCTACTACTGTTTCTTGTCTCCTCCAAGCATCTACTACTGTTTCTTGCCTCCTCCAAGCATCTACTACTGTTTCTTGTCTCCTCCAAGCATCTACTACTGTTTCTTGCCTCCTCCAAGCATCTACTACTGTTTCTTGCCTCCTCCAAGCATCTACTACTGTTTCTTGCCCCCTCCAAGCATCTACTACTGTTTCTTGTCTCCTCCAAGCATCTACTACTGTTTCTTGTCTCCTCCAAGCATCTACTACTGTTTCTTGTCTCCTCCAAGCATCTACTACTGTTTCTTGTCTCCTCCAAGCATCTACTACTGTTTCTTGCCTCCTCCAAGCATCTACTACTGTTTCTTGTCTCCTCCAAGCATCTACTACTGTTTCTTGTCTCCTCCAAGCATCTACTACTGTTTCTTGCCCCCTCCAAGCATCTACTACTGTTTCTTGTCTCCTCCAAGCATCTACTACTGTTTCTTGTCTCCTCCAAGCATCTACTACTGTTTCTTGCCTCCTCCAAGCATCTACTACTGCTTCTTGCCTCCTCCAAGCACCTACTACTGTTTCTTGCTTCCTCCAAGCACCTACTACTGCTTCTTGCCTCCTCCAAGCACCTACTACTGACCAGACGGTTCTCGCTATAACCTCAACACAACAATTGCATCACCTAAAACAATTCTTCTTTTAACTAGCAAATTTTTGTATATGAATCAATCAACTTGGCTTAGCTCACGATTTCAGTAATGTAAGCAGTATTTATATTTTCAAGTATATTTACCAGAATTTACGACTCCTTCAAATCCCATGGTTAAGATACATAATTTTGAATATGAAAGTAATATTTGATATAGCTTGCCGCCTTAGGTGAAGATACCTGCCCAGTGAGATCACGCATCCCCCCCCCAACCCTTACCAAGCTTAGGTAAGTGTGACGTAATCATACTCACTGGACACAATTAATGGCAACATCACAAACATGAATGGCATAAGAAAAAAAGTTCCACGTTCAAACAATGCTTCGTAAAGTGTGTTACGACATGTCAGATCTTTCTACCAGCTGTCCGGAGAGACCGAGACAACGGCTAAGGTTTCACAAATTCCAGTTTATCTATGGAGATCGTGTCACCTGCTGGCCAGCCCGACGACACCCGCTCCAAGTGATCACATTCAACAGGTGTGAATACCACCACATGTCAGATGGGGAAGCTTCAAAGTCACATGTGTCTGCGCTAGATTAGCATTTTCCTATGTAACTCACCGGCAAGTTTTAATCTAAATTTACTTCTCGCACGTGGTACATGAGGATCCGTGTGTTACTGATTAACGAACACCATGGAGCTCATAATTTACTTGCTATCTGGCGTCAAACAACACTAGAGGGCGAGCTTTTTGCTTGTGTTCCTATAATTGATAGCGTGGTGTCCCTCACACCTGGTCATCCGGGCTTCAGGGTATACTGGCTCACAGTCCACGCAGATTACGCAAAACGTTGATATGAACTTTACAGTACATATTGTAGATATCTTGTGAGAAGGCAGCAGGGATAGTGTAGTATAAGCCTCGCTCTCCCAACCCTCTGTTCCATCTGGTCACACTGTCACCTTAAAAAAGTAGTTTAAAATAATATTTTACCAAATCACACTGAAGAACTTGTACGGACATTTAATAGTAAAGGTGCAAGCAGGTGAATCAAGGAGCCTTGATTCACCTGCATATTGTGACAAAATAGAGAACTCTCGATTCACCTAAATAACGCTATCTGAATCCCTTGTGTTTAGCTTCAAGGGAATCATATACACCCTTATCGATCAAGCGATGGACCACGCCCTCTTCATAAGGTTAAGACTGAATTATTAACAAATTCCCTTAATCTGAAACTTACATATTTGTGGTTCTGCTAAAACCACATGTAGTAGATTACGTTTGTGTCAGCAAAGTGCATCACGAGCCTAACTGTGTTACAGACGCGGACTATGACCAATCTAGACGCCTCGGTGGTGAGCAAGTGAGAGAATTAAACCTTTCAACTCTGTACCCGTGTAAGCCTGAAGGCTAGTTCAACAATGTGTCCGCCATATTGCTAAAAACAAACTGAAAAGTGCCACCATTCCCGTCGATACTAACTATCCACAAAACAAATGGTGATAATAATAACTAAACGGTTATTTTTTTGTGATACTCTTCATTAATATGAATAAATTTAGTAAATTTTCAATACTTCCGATAATTAGAGCTCAAAGGCCCGAGGTCTGGCCAGGCTCCTGGCTGGTGGTCTGATCAGCTGGGTTGTTTCTGCTGCAATCCTGGAAAATAACAGTCAAGCTAATGAAAAAAAGGAAAACAAAAATAATGAAATTCCTTGTTGAAGTTGTGTTGGTGAATATCCTTATACTTAAAGGGATTTGAAAAGCTTTGAATCCTTTATACATACCGAGTTATCACTTAGTGCAAATGTTATACACTGCTTTTCATTTGAGTGTGTTTTCCATCAACCATACTTCCAGCTAGTTAAGCAGTTATTTCGGCGTACAGATTTTAACCTAGTAACTTCAGCATTCTCTAGGTGTAATTTATGACCTATACATTTCCTGTATTCCTAGGAGTACAGTTTTGATGGATTTTAGGAATAAATGCCTAGTAATTAAAGAGTTTGGAAATATGACTCTAGAATCTAATGACATTCGATCTAAACCCATTACCACGTCTTGAACGCGCTGGTCAAGAGAGTCTCAGAACTAGACCGTCCTGAAGCAGTTATCAATTGCTTTAATCTTAAGATTCATCAACTAGGTATATTCCACCATAGGAAGGTTAGGCCATGCTAGCTGGAGATTCGTCTGTAAAAACTTGCATTTGTGGACACAGTGGTGCCTATGCTAACCTTCCTATGGTGTAGAAATATACCTAGTTGGATGAATCTTATTGAAGCTAGCTGGCCCAGTGGCTTACGCGACGGTCTAGAGTTCTGAGACTCTCTGACCGCGGGTTCGAACCCCACCCGTGGTATGTGGTTTGGAAATATGTGTACATGAGAGTTATCTGCACATTCTCTAAATCTGCCATTCCCCTGTCTTAAATGGCGCTGTTAGTACAAAGAAACACTACACTTTACAGAATACATGTGCCTTGAAGAGTTATCATTATTTTTATAATCTTAAGATTCACGAGACCAAGTTAATACCGTCTTTCTTTGCAGATTTTATTTCATTTTCCAGGTATCAATGTTGAGAAACTTCGGTACTTTCTTTAGCTTCGTTTGGTGCTTCGCTATGTTGTGCTACATGTGGGCTTCATGCTGGTGCCCACCCACTTGCTTGCTCTTGTTCTAACTTCCCAAGTCAGCCTTCCCGCCAGGTCCTGCAAGCCCATCTCTTGCACCGGCTGTCACAAATAATAATAATGTCGAGTGTCAGTCATGAAGCCAGGGGTCGATATTCACCGGCAGCTACACCTGCCATGTGGGCGCCACACCTGTCTCCCTCTTCTCACCAGCTTGCTAAGCTCCTTCTGCAGCCGTTCCGAGCAACTAATAACCCTAATACCTTACCTTTGATATACCTTTGAAGAGTTTCGAGAGTATCTACTCTCTGAGCCCGGCCATGGGCCAGGCTCGTCTGGTGCTTGCCTGGTCAACCAGGCTGTTGCTGCTGGAGGCCCGCTGCCCCACATATCCATCACAGCCTGGTTGATCTGGCACCTGGTGAAGATATTTGTCCAGTTTCCTCTTGAAGGCTTCTACACTGGTTCCAGCCGTGTTTCGGATATCTTCTGGTAAGATGTTGAATAGTCTGGGACCCCGGATGTTAATACAGTGCTCCCGTATTGTCCCCACCGCACCCCTGCTCCTCACTGGGTTTATTTTACACTTTCTCCCATATCTCTCACTCCAGTATGTTGTTATGGCAGTGTGCAGATTTGGGACCAGGCCCTCAAGTACTTTCCAAGTATATATTATCATGTATCTCTCTCTCCTCCGCTCCAATGAGTACATGTTCAAGACTTGAAGGCGTTCCCAATAATTTAAATGTTTCAATGGCTCAATGTGAGCCGTAAACGATCTCTGGATTTGTTCCAGCTCTGCTATTTCTCCTGCCCTGAACGGGGCCGTCAGCACAGAGCAGTATTCTAAGTGAGGGAGCACTAGCGATTTGAAGAGTGTCACCATCGGCATTATTTCCCTTGTTTTGAAAGTTTCCATATATATGAAGGGTGCTGAAAAGCTTTATATCCTTTGTTTTACCGAGTTAGCTCCTAGTTAACCTACTGTATCTATGCTTTACAATGGATGTACCTTGCACCATCTTCCATGTTTCTCACTCTTGTAAGAGGTACAGTGTGCAAAATTTGAACAACCCAGTCCAAATGAAAATGAGGATGGCGATGGGTATACTAAAAAATAATTCAATAAGTGTAAGGAGACCAAAACTTTTCAACACTCTCCTCAATGCATAAGGGAAATTGCCAATAAGTCCCTGGATGTCTTCAAAGGGTAATTTGACAAGTTCCGTATTCCTCAAGTCAGTTCCTGATCAGTCGGGCTGTGTTGTATACATTAGACTGTGTGGTGGCATCAACAGCCTGGTCGATCAGACCTGAACAGGGAGGCCAGGCCGGGGATCGGACGACGGGGGCGGTGACTTCCCCCCGAAATCGACTCCAAATACGATCTGTGCCAGTCAAATATATCTCCCATTGCAGTGACTAACACAGAGCATATCATCTTTTGCATAAGAATTCCTTACAGTAAATTAATTTTTATTTGAAACTAATTAATACAAAATGGAAAACTAATTAGAAAACCTAAATAAATCTGCACTGTAACTTGAAATTCTCCAACCCTATTGTTCTTAAGTGATGAACAGTAAAGTAGTGATGTGCGCTGGTGTAGCGAAGAGGACTCACAGCTCAGTGATCATGTAGTACACCTTTACCTTTGATATACCTTTGATGAGTTTCGAGAGTTTTTCGACTCCCGGAGCCCGGCCTTCGGCCAGGTTCCGCGGTAACAAGAGTAGTTACTAGTTGTTAAACGCACTAGGCAATAGACACTTGGCCTGGTGGTAGTGATGTACTCACCTAGTTGTGGTTGCAGGGGTCGATTCAAAGCTCTCTTCACTCGTCGCTACTAGGTCACTCTTCCTGCTCCATGAGCAGGTGTGTGTGTGTGTGTGTGTGTGTGTGTGTGTGTGTGTGTGTGTGTGTGTGTGTGTGTGTGTGTGTGTGTGTGTAGTGTGTGTGTATGTGTGTGTGTGTGTGTGTGTGTGTGTGTGTGTGTGTGTGTGTGTGTGTGTGTGTGTGTGTGTGTGGTGTGTGTGTGTGTGTGTGTGGGTGTGTGTGTGTGTGTGTTTTGTGTGTGTGTGTGTGGTGTGTGTGTGTATGTGTGTGTGTGTGTGGTGTGTGTGTGTGTGTATGTGTGTGTGTGTGTGTGTGTGTGTGTGTGTGTGTGTGTGTGTGTGTGTGTGTGTGTGTGTGTGTGTGTGTGTGTGTATGTACCTGAAGTGTACCTGGAAATCATTCCGTAAGTCTTGACCAGGCCTCCCGGTGGATTTGGCCCTGATTAACCAAGCTGTTACTTGTGGCCGCACGTAATCCAACGTATGTATGTGCAAGAGTGTATACGTATGTGTGAACATGTGAGCGTGTAGGGAAGACCTATGACTGTGAGTGTCAGACCAGTGAGGATCAGCTGGTACTGGAAATCGGAGACAGAGAAGCACCTAAGCTTCCGCGACCGCTGAACCCGCACTCTGAGATCACGACAGGTATATTGAAGTTATATTAGAGATTTGAATTTGAAATGGAAATGAAAATTTCTACAGAAGTTACACAAATACCAAAACCCTTTTCCCATTTAACTGATATATTGGTAAAATTAAACTAACTTCCATATAGCTAACCTCATCTCACGCAATCTACATACCCAACCTCGTGATGGTTTCAGGAATAATCGTCTCTGTAACCCGACTGCTGGCTGACGGCCTGGTTAGTCAGGCTGTCAGTGCTTGCAGTACATACTTCGGTGTAAGAATTGCAACCTGGCTCACCAGAAACAACTTGTAGGAGCTTATCAACTTTACCCTTGAAGGTAGGAGGATGTCGAGGAGACTGCCATTTTATACTTACAGCCCCCACTATAAAGTATGCCTTTTGACGTTTATATGCCAGCCTCTCTGCCAGTATGTACACGTGATAGATCTCCAGAACCAATGACCACACAACTAAACACACATTCATATAAGAACATAAGAACATAAGAAAGGAGGAACACTGCAGCAGGCCTGTTGGCCCATACTAGGCAGGTCCTTCACATTCCATCCCACTAACAGAATATTTGTTCAACCTAATTTTCAATGCTACCCAAGAAATATCCATGCATCTATAAGGAAAACGTATACATAATACTTAAGCAATATTAATTATAATACATGATATTCCATATAAATATATAAACTTTAATAAATGATAATAGACAAATAAATTATAATAAATAATAATTCGTTCAGCCTCGTGCAGCAAAAAATGAGAAGTGGACAAAGATAACCAAAGAGGAAGAGATAAGAGCACCTGAGTGATGGTGGGTGTGCAGGGCCGCCATCACAATGGTACACAACGCCCCGCCCCACTAATGCCTTCAATTCTTCAAATATTTCTGCTGTGTACGATGGCTCATCATACCCAAAGATTTTGGTCCTGTTGCTGACTATATGTGTTAGTAGTTGGTGTTGGGGTTATTACCTGTTTTATTATTATTGTTGTTACTGTTTTTGTCAGCGTTATAGATGTCACTGTCGTTATTGGTGTTATTATTGTTATAGGTGGTGTTATTACTGTTGTTGGTAGTGTTAGTATCGTAGTGTTATTAGTGTTGGTGGACGTGTTAATGTTGGTGGTGTTCTTCTCTTGGTGGTGATAGTGTTGGTAATGTTAGTGCTGTTGGTGGTGTTACCGATGGTGCTGTTTTGATTATCACTATAATTATCAGTGCTTGTATCGCTATACTAATCTCCTTCTCTAAAACATTAAAACGACAAGTCATTAAATATTTATTTTATTTCCTACACTCTGTAACACACAAAGTAATCAAGTCCCTCAGGTTATATAAGTCATTAATTAGTCTGTGAATGTGTGAGACTAAAGCCCATTAGTCTGTGAATGTGTCAGTGAGACTAGCCATCACACTCACCCCCGTTGTTATTAAACTCTGCATCTTACCGTGTTATCACTGCTGTTGTCGCTGTGTGATCTTTACCAGGTGTTGCAATGTTGGTATCTAGTGTTGTCACTAGTGGAAGCTATGTGATCTGTACCAGCGTTGTCACTGGTGTAACCTGTATAAACTTTACCAGTACTGTCAGTGGGGAAACCTGTGTGATCTTTCCTAGTGTTGTCATTGACTGAGCCTGTGTGATATATATACCAATATTGTCACTGGTAAAGCCTGTGTGATCTTAACCAGTTGTTATTACCGGTTTAACCTGTTTGAGTTTAACCAGATGCTGCCAAGGGTGGAAACTGTGATATTTATTAGTGTTGTCACTGGTAGAATGGTAGAACTCGTGTAATCTTTACCAAGTGTTGTCACTGGTAGAACTCGTGTGATCTTTACCAAGTGTTGGTACTGGTAGAACCTGTTTGATCTATACTGTTGTCACTGGCAGAACCTGTGTGATCTATACCAAGTGTTGTCACTGGTAGAACCTGTGTGATCTTTACCAAGTGTTGTCACTGGTAGAAATTGTGATCTATACTGCTGTCACTGGTAGAACCTGTGATCTATACTGTTGTCACTGGTAGAACCTGTGTGATCTATACCAAGTGTTGTCACTGGTAGAACCTGTGTTCTATACTATTGTCACTGGTAGAACCCGTGCAATCTTTACCAAGTGTTGTCACTGGTAGAACCTGTGTGATCTTTACCAAGTGTTATCACTGATGGAACCTGTGTGATCTATACCAAGTGTTGTCACTGGTAGAACCCGTGTGATCTATACCAAGTGTTGTCACTGATGGAACCTGTATGATCTTCACTTAATCAAGTGTTGTCACTGGTGGAAGCTGTGTGTTCTGTCAGGTGTGTTACCACTAGTGGTCTTCCTTGCCAAGCTAGCAGGTGCCAGATACAAACACAACATCACTCACCTGTTCCATTACACGCCTGAACACCTCCATCTCTTACCTGGAAAATAATTAAAATGCATTGAAATTCCGTACATGAAATAAAGAAGTGCGTGCTATAATGGGAACAAGGTACAGTATTATACTCATCACAGTCAGAATGTAATCTCAAAAATATGCGACGTAACTAGAAGCAAACGTTACGTTAAAGTAACGCCAAGCAACAGTAACACTGGAGACGAGAGAAATTCATCTCTACTGGGGTTTTGTACAAATTCTGAAGTCTCCGAGTTAAAGAACTGGCATTGGAGAGAGATCGATCGTTACTGAAGTCTTGTACACATTCGAGGAAGGCGCATAATACACACACACACACACGCACACACACACACACACACACATACACACACACACACACATACACACACGATGGCATGGTGGCCAGCGCTCCTGCTTCACGCACGGAGGGCCCGGGTTCAATTCCCGGCGGGGCCGAAACATTTCGAAGTGTTTCGTTACACACACACACACACACATACATACATACAACAGGCCTAGTGTCTAATCGACATGTGCCTAGGACAAAATAGTAACACACACACATATATATATAATATATATATATATATATATATATATATATATATATATATATCATTAACAAAGCTGCGGCTTGGCCAGGACTCGATCCTGCGTTCCCATGCCCAGCCCCGTGTGAACTGAACACATTACGCATCACCCTATCCACTGGACCACCATCCTTAAACACCAGCCGCCCAGAAGTACTAAACGTGTTATCCTGATGCAAGGACATTCGTGGTCATGGAGCGTCAGACTAATTTCAACCTCATCCTGTTTGGTGTACCATCCTTCACAAGCAATCTATATATCAATGAAATCACAAAACAAGTGATTTTGAATCATTAACAGAACTGAGGCTTGGCCAGGACTCGATCCTGATTTTATATATATATATATATATATATATATATATATATATATATATATATATATATATATATATGTAGGTAGTAGGTTGGTAGACAGCAACCACCCAGGAAGGTACTACCGTCCTACCAAATGAGTGTGAAACATAAACCTGTAATTGTTTTGCATGATGGTAGGATTGCTGGTGTCTTTTTCTGTCTCATAAACATGCAAGGTTGCAGATATGTTTTGCTACTTCTACTTACACTTAGGTAACACTACACATGCATGTACAAGCATATATATACTAACCCCTCTGGGTTTTTCTTCTATTTTTCTTCCTAGTTCTTGTTCTTGTTGATTTCTGCTTATCTCCATGGGGAAGTGGAACAGAATTCTTCCTCCGTAAGCTATGCGTGTCGTAAGAAGCGACTAAATGCCGGGAGCAATGGGCTAGTAACTCCTTCTCCTGTATAAATTACTAAAAACAAGATATGGAAAAACTTCATAAAATTGGGATGTTTAAATGTTCGTGGATGTAGTGAGGATGATAAGAAAGAGATGATTGCTAATGTTATGAATGAAAAGAAGTTGGATGTCCTGACCCTAAGCGAAACAAAGCTGAAGGGAGTAGGCGAGTTTCAGTGGGGAGAAATAAATGGGATTAAGTCAGGAGTATCTGAGAGAGTTAGAGCTAAGGAAGGGGTAGCAATAATGTTGAAGGATCAGTTATGGAGAGAGAAGAGGGAACATAAATGTATAAATTCAAGGATTATGTGGATTAAAATAAGGGTCGGATGTGAAAAGTGGGTCATAATAAGTGCGTATGCACCTGGAGAAGAGAGGAGTGTAGAGAAGAGAGAGAGATTTTGGGAGATGTTAAACGAGTGTGTAGGAACTTTTGAGCCAAGTGAGAGAGTAATCGTGGTAGGGGACCTAAATGCTAAAGTAGGAGAAGCGTTTAGAGAGGGTGTGGTATGTAAGTTTGGGGTACCAGGTGTAAATGATAATGGGGAGCATTTGATTGAACTTTGTATAGAAAGGGTTTTGGTTATAGGTAACACATATTTCAAGAAAAAGAGGATAAATAAGTATACAAGATATGATGTAGGGCGAAATGACAGTAGTTTGTTGGACTACATATTGGTAGATAAAAGACTGTTGGGTAGACTTCAGGATGTACATGATTATAGAGGGGCCACAGATTTATCAGATCACTTTTTAGTTGTAGCTACAATGAGAGTAAAAGGTAGATGGGATACAAGGAGAATGGAAACAGCAAGTAAGAGAGAAGTGAAGATTTATAAACTAAAGGAGGAGGCGGTTAGGGTAATATATAAACAACTGTTGGAGGACAGATGAGCTAGTGAGAGTATAGGCAGTGGGGTAGAAGAGGTATGGGGTAAGTTTAAGAATATAGTGTTAGATGTTCAGCAGAAGTTTGTGGTTATAGGAAAGTGGGTGCGGGAGGGAAGAAGAACGATTGGTGGAATGATGATGTAAAGGTAGTAAGAGAGAAAAAGTTAGCATATCAGAGGTTTTTACAAAGTAGAAGTGATGTAAGGAGGGAGGAGTATATGGAGAGAAAAAGAGAGGTTAAGAAAATAGTGAAGCAATGTAAAAAGAGAGCAAATGAGACAGTGGGTGAGATGTTATCAACAAATTTTGTTGAAAATAAGAAAAAGTTTTGGAGTGAGATTAATAAGTTGAGAAAGCCTAGGGAAAGAATGGATTTGTCAGTTAAAAATAGGAGAGCAGAGTTATTAAATGGAGAGTTAGAGGTATCAGGAAGATGGAGGGAATATTTTGAGGAATTGTTAAATGTTGATGAAGATAGGGAAGCTGTGATTTCGTGTATATGGCAAGGAGGAATAACATCTTATAGGAGTGAGGAAGAACCAGTTGTGAGTGTGGGGAAAGTTCGTGAGGAAGTGAGTAGAATGAAAGGGGGTAAAGCAGCTGGGATTGATAGGATAAAGACATGTTAAAGGCAGGTGGGGATATAGTTTTAGAGTGGTTAGTGTTTTTATTTAATAAATGTATGGAAGAGGGTAAGGTACCTAGGGATTGGCAGAAAGCATGCATAGTTCCTTTGTATAAAGGCAAAGGGGACAAAAGAGAGTGTAAAAATTATAGGGAATAAGTCTGTTGAGTATACCTGGTAAAGTGTATGGTAGAGTTATTACTGAAAGAATTAGGAGTAAGACGGAAAGCAGGATAGCAGATGAACAAGGAGGCTTTAGGAAGGGTAGGGGGTGTGTAGACCAAGTGTTTGCAGTGAAACATATAGGTGAACAATATTTAGATAAGGGTAAAGAGGTGTTTGTGGCATTTATGGATTTGGAAAAGGCACATGATAGGGTGGATAGAGGGGCAATATGGCAGATGTTTGTAGGCAAGGTAACATTTATGAAGGGTTTCAGGGAAACCGGCAGGCCGGACTTGATTCCAGGAGATGGGAAGTACAGTGCCGGCACTCTGAAGGAGGGGTGTTAATGTTGCAGTTTTGTATCTGTAGTGTAAGCACGCCTCTGGCAAGACAGTGATGGAGTGAATGATGATGAAAGTTTCTTTGTCGGGCCACCCTGCTTTGGTGGGAAACGGCCTATGTGTTAATATATATATATATATATATATATATATATATATATATATATATATATATATATATATATATATATATATATATATATATATATATATATATACAGAATTCGATATAAGGCCATAAGTTTTCTCTATTCTCATAAAATACAAACAAAAAAAACATTAAACTCAGTCACACGGAATATAACTCCCCTCCCAAAAAAAAGGATTTATTGTGTAAAGCTTCAATATTGACAGGCGATAGAGAGAGTAACTGGATGCTTCACCTGGCGATATTCACCGGAACACAACATAAAGAAATCCAACAATATTTCCGCAAGCGGATATACACCTCTGATAACCATCTGTCGAAAAAGGATACAATCTCCAAACCTCTTTTGTGCTGCAACAGACGCAGTAATTAATCATACAACATTAATTTATTTTAACTGACAACACGTTAATTCATGCAGGTGAAGGGCTCTTCATCCAAGGGAATGCTCCCCCCTTTCTTGTATCAAACCTGATTAGCTCCAATTTCCCAGACACAGTATGATCCCCCCACTAATATTTTACCGCTAATAACATTCCAGGTAGGACAACCTTGGTGTACTTGCCACCCATGATTGCAATAACACTAGAACAAGCTTGTATTTTGTTTGGTTAAGTGTACTTCCTTAAATCCACTCATTTATTTAATATGTGGGGAAATGTAAATCAACTGTTAGTCAAATGGACAAATAACGTCTTTTTCACTAATACAACAAATCTTACTCAATCCCTCCCTCACAGTGTACAAACATACCACATAACTCACAGTGTACAAGCATGCCACATAACTCAGTGTACAAACATACCACATAACTCACAGTGTACAAGCATGCCACATAACTCAGTGTACAGACATGTCACATAACTTAGTGTACACACGTCACATAACTTAGTGTACACACGTCACATAACTCACACAAGCAACAATATAGCAAAAAACCTGCAACTCATTACCATTCACACACAACAGATAACTTACTCGAGCGGGAGGCTCGGCAGACGCAGTAAAATATCCCAATATCCACAATGAGATAACTAAATAAGTGTAAAGGATCCAAGATTTTTTAACATTCCTTAAAATATAAAGATAATTACCAACAGATAGGTTACAAACCTTTAACCGTCTTTAAGAAGAAACTTAAACCTCCCTAGGCAGTTCCTGATCAGTCGCGCTGTAGTACTTATGTTGGACTATATGTTAGCACGAATAGCCTAAGTGTCTTCAATCAGGCCTGGTCTCGGCCGGGCCACATGAGTGATAACAGGTAACTCATTATTTAAGGATTTCCAATCCCAGAATAATTTATTACCCAAGCATACCTAATACTTGAACAACTGATTATCACAATGCTACTGACAATACAACTAACAATTGGCAATACTGGTGCCAAAAAAGGTCATTCCAACTAACAAACAGAATGCATTCTCCAATAAAAGGTCACTGTGTTCATCACTCGCTGACTTCTGACACAACTTGAAAATCTCCCCATGCGTTATTTTCCCTCACTTTCCTCCGACAACCTACCATTCTTTAGCTTTTGTTAATTAAAGCGTTGTAGACCTTGAGTGTGGTGTATAAACCGTGGGAGATACCTCACCTCGAGTGTGTTTACTTTGCTTGGCTTATACATACTAGATGACTCACGCAACACGAATTTATCTTGAGTAACCGAGTTTCATTTGTACACGACAAACACTGCGTCACTGTGTTAGGACCTAGTCTTATCCTGCGTGACTGGGTTAGAATCTATTTTTATCCTACATGACTAGGTAAGGATCTATTCTTATCCTGAGTGACTGGGTTAAGCTTTGGGTTATTCCTATCCTGCATGGCTTGGTTAGGAACTTTGTATGGCTAGGCTATGATCAAGCTGCCTCGACAAGGAAAGATTAGGATCCATGTGAAAAGACTAGGATCTAACCTTCGCCCTATGAAAATGTATTAGAATCTATCCTTCCATATGTGAATAGATTAGGATCTATCCTCAGACCTATGTGACTGGGTTTGTTTCCATCCTTCACCCTGGATAACTGGATTAGGATTCATCACATTGTGTGACTATTAATACCTACCCTTCGCCCTGTGTGACTGAATTACAATCAGTCATCCACCATGCATCAATAGACTGGAGCCTATCCTTTGCTGCACAATTCAAGTTTGACTAACAAGGTAATTGAGAGTTACTTGTGGCCATTTTCACAAGTGGTCCGTGTTAGTATAGTGGGGGACAACCATCCTAGATCATTCTTATTACTCTAAGTGCCAAATATTTTGGGTGCAAGGGCCAGAGCTCATTCTCTAGCTTCTTGAACTTACTTGTTTCTAATATTATATACATGAAAAGCTGATATATTCCATCTAAGCGAAAGATACTGAGAAATGCAATGTTTTCGAATATTTCATAGGAAAAGAAATAATAAGATGCACATTTTTAAATATAAACTGCTAGGTAATGTTGGGTTTAAGCTTTGCTTGGTTGGTTAGATTTCCCTCAAAATGAGTTTGTCCCTGTCTTTCAATAGCGGCGAAATCATTTATGTAACAAAAGCAATATAATGTTTGGTGTTTACGCTGACTGTGCTTGTGGGCTCTTAGCTGATAACTGTGGGTGATGTGCAGTAATGATCCGCCTAACATTATTAATCTAATTTCACTTAGCTTAATTGAATGCTCTGCTTTTTAAATCAATTAATATTTTGGGGGGAAAACAAGAACCAGACGAAGCTTATTTTTTAACACCCGCCGCCTCTCACCAAGGAAGACCAAAAAAAAAAAAAAAGGAAACGTTTTCATCATTGATCCAACAGCTGTCTTGACAGAAGTGCAGACGTTAAATTAAAATGACCCTCCGAAATGCAGCCCCCCTTCCTTCGGTGGTACTATAGAGTAAGCACGGTACAGCAGTATTGTTATCAATATTATATAAATAGAAGACAAGGTTAGCCTTGACTCAGTGTGCGGTGGTCGGGTTACAACATTATCACTTTAACTGGCTACAAGTAGGCAAGTCCAGCATCCAGCATCGATCGAGCCATACCTGAGGCAAGACACAACGATTCAGATTAGCTCTTGTCCCATCTACCCACCTCAACATATACAATCACCAAACCCCTTCATTCCTTCTTCATGCCTTTTCTCCACGTACCCACTTCAACATACACAAAAACACCTCCCCTTCTTCCACCATCCACGTACCCACCTCAATATACACAACCATACCTCCCTTACCCCCGTCAATTAAACAACACGCGTCCCCTCCATACATTCCTTTCACCCTCCTTAAACTTACCCCCCTAAACATACGCAGCCAAACCTTTCCTTCCTTCCTTTCTCCCACCCTACATCCCTGCCGGAACAAAGGTAGAATATTTCAAGAGGAAGTTGGACCACTACCTCGTCCAAGTGCCAGAACAGCCTGGCTGTAATGATTAAGTGAGCCTGCTGGCCACTAGCAGCATTAGCCTGGTTGATCAAATAATCAACAAGGAAGCCTGACCTTAGGCAGGGTTACGACAGTAGAGGAACCCTTAAAGCCGGTCGCAAGTAGGTCACGGGTACAGCACATACACACACCACAAGAAACATCAAAGACAAAGAAATTCACAAGTATGTTGAGTCTTGGAGACACCGTTAACACGTCAGGAGACCCAGCAACTGTTTATACTAGCACAGTGAACAAATGTACAACGCGAGATTCATTCACTCAACACCACACATGTGTTATGATCACAAGTGTTAATAATCATCACATTCATCTTGACTATTTAGTTTTAAAATAAACACGTGGCAGCTAGTTCATTCGTACATTATGATTCATTGATTTAAACTCGCATATTGAAAAAAACATCCGAATTTAAAGTTTATTAATTAAAATGACAAACAATTGTTGTACAATACAAGGTTTATTGAATAATCCTGCAACAGAAAAAGCATTGAGGAACAATATAACCACAATATAATTATAATAACACGTGAAGTGTAGACAAAATGGATTCTAAAAATTAAAATTGTTATATATACTCTTACAATCACAATCTTTGCACAGCTGAGGTCAAGAGCTATAACAGGGAAGATGGCGAATTGGATACTGAATTTTCTACTAAACAGATCACAAAGATGATAGTAAAGCAAACCAAGTCCAGTCTGAGCACAGTAAAAAGCTCAGTTTTATAAAGTACTCTTGGCACCATACTCTCTCATTCTCAGAGGTACAGGTTTATTTTCATGTTACTCATTACTATCTTCCCAGCATATTTTACAAAGCTCATGATTTATTTATTCCCACTTAATATGTTTGTTGCTGAAACTGAATTTGATGGAATCACCAACACCTTAATGTTTGGCTGCTCGGGTCTGGTGTGTATGCAGGTCTCGGGTTCACTCAAGTTGCCATCAGAATTTCATGTATTCAACACTTGTTACATCATTGTTATTTGTTGGCTCAAGATTGTATGTGACTGCTCGTCTGAACTACCTCATGACGCTCTTTCTGCTCTCACACCCCCTCAAGGGAGGTTCATTGACGCTGGTGAGGGGCTCTTGATCTAGGGAATTGGATCTATGCTTCAGTTCCTTGAATTGAGAATGAATACCTTCCATCCCCCCCACATGCGCTGTATAATCCAACGGGTTTAGCGCTCCCCCATGATAATAATAATCTTCTCTCAAAGTGTTTACTAAATTCTATAATTTTAAAAGTCTGAAAATGAATTTAAGAAACTAGGTGATATTTGAGGCCAGCTTGTAAGATTTAATTTCGTTTTACCTAAAGCCATAAGATACAACGCAATGTGCGGATATCTTATAGACAACATTTACACAATGGCATTTTGCCCAGGATATGTCTTCCAGCAGGACTTAAGTGTTAAATAGTTTTACTAGGCAAATTATCCCTGGGTCGAAACCCACGACGGTAGACTATAAGACCGGTACCTACTTTTACTGCTAGGTGGGCAGGGGCAACAGGGAGTTACCTGTAGGTTACATATAGTCGTATTCACTATTCAGGTCACAAACCCCGGGGCCTGGTCCCAGACCAGGCCTCCTGGTTGCTGGCTTGATCGATTAAGCTGTTAAGTGTCCGTCGCCCGCAGTCCTACTTATGTACCACAAACTGCATGGAACACTTGTCCTTAAGTTTCGCCGGCCTTAGGTTTGAAACTAAGACCTTTCAGTTTTGAGCCGAGCGATCTTATCACTGAGCTGAGGAACAGTTCGATTTTTATTAATTAGTTATTAAGCTGCTACGAATTTATGTCTGAAGGTTTCCCCACAAAACGGTGCCCCGTGGCCTGGAGGCAAAAGCTCTCGCCTCACACGGTGAGGGCTCAGGTTTGATTCCCGGCGAAGGGGTGGGAACATCGGACGTGTTTCCTTACACCGGTTGTCTATGTTCACCCACCAGTATAAAATGGGTACCTGGGTGTTAGTCGACTGGTGTGGGTCGCATCCTGGGACAAAACTGACCTAATTTGCCCGAAATGCTCTTCATAACAAGGGGCTTTCTATATAGTAGTATGTCATTGATGTCAGCTATGGTCTGTATATCTTGTACATGTACTTGTAGTAAATAAACATATTATATTAAATTCTGCTCTAAATGTTTATGGAGCTGATACGCCCTGCCAGCAGCACCACTGAGCAGGTACACCCTGCCAGCAGTACCACTGAGCTGGTACACCCTGCCAGCAGTACCACTGAGCTGGTGCACCCTGCCAGCAGCACCACTGAGCAGGTACACCCTGCCAGCAGTACCACCGAGCTGGTACACCCTGCCAGCAGTAAACTGAGCTGGTGCACCCTGCTAGCAGTACCACTGAGCTGGTACACCCTGCCAGCAGCACCACTGAGCAGTTACACCCTGCCAGCAGTACCACTGAGCTGGTACACCCTGCCAGCAGTACCACTGAGCTGGTACACCCTGCCAGCAGCACCACTGAGCAGGTACACCCTGCCAGCAGTACCACTGAGCTGGTACACCCTGCCAGCAGTACCACTGAGCTGGTGCACCCTGCCAGCAGCACCACTGAGCAGGTACACCCTGCCAGCAGTACCACTGAGCTGGTACACCCTTCCAGCAGTACCACTGAGCTGGTACACCCTGCCAGCAGTACCACTGAGCAGGTACACCCTGCCAGCAGTAAACTGAGCTGGTGCACCCTGCCAGCAGTACCACTGAGCTGGTACACCCTGCCAGCAGCACCACTGAGTAGTTACACCCTGCCAGCAGTACCACTGAGCTGGTGCACCCTGCCAGCAGCACCACTGAGCTGGTACACCCTGCCAGCAGTACCATTGAGCTGGTACACCCTGCCAGCAGTACCACTGAGCTGGTACAAACTGCCAGCAGCACCACTGAGCTGGTGCACCCTGCCAGCAGTACCACTGAGCTGGTACACCCTGCCAGCAGCACCACTGAGCAGGTACACCCTGCCAGCAGACCACTGAGCTGGTGCACCCTGCCAGCAGTACCACTGAGCTGGTGCACCCTGCCAGCAGTACCACTGAGCTGGTACACCCTGCCAGCAGTACCACTGAGCTGGTGCACCCTGCCAGCAGTACCACTGAGCTGGTGCACCCTGCCAGAAGTACCACTGAGCTGGTGCACCCTGCCAGCAGTACCACTGAGCTGGTACACCCTGCCAGCAGTACCACTGAGCTGGTGCACCCTGCCAGCAGTAAAACTGAGCTGGTACACCTTGCCAGCAGTACCACTGAGCTGGTACACCCTGCCAGCAGCACCACTGAGCTGGTGCACCCTGCCAGCATTACCACTGAGCTGGTACACCCTGCCAGCAGTATCACTGAGCTGGTGCACCCTGCCAGCAGTACCACTGAGCTGGTGCACCCTGCCAGCAGTACCACTGAGCTGGTGCACCCTGCCAGCAGTACCACTGAGCTGGTACACCCTGCCAGCAGCAACGGAGCTGGTACACCTGCCAGAAGCACCACGGAGCTGGTCACCCTGCCAGCAGACCACTGAGCTGGTGCACCCTGCCAGCAGACCACGAGCTGGTACACCCTGCCAGAGCACCACGGAGCTGGTGCACCCTGCCAGCAGTACCACTGAGCTGGTGCACCCTGCCAGCAGTACCACTGAGCTGGTGCACCCTGTCAGTAACACCACTGAGCTGGTACACCCTGCCAGCAGCACCACTGAGCTGGTGCACCCTGTCAGCAGCACCACTGAGCTGGTGCACCCTGTCAGCAGCACCACGGAGCTGGTGCACCCTGCCAGCAGCACCACGGAGCTGGTGCACCCTGCCAGCAGCACCACTGAGCTGGTGCACCCTGTCAGCAGCACCACTGAGCTGGTGCACCCTGTCAGCAGCACCACGGAGCTGGTGCACCCTGCCAGCAGCACCACGGAGCTGGTGCACCCTGCCAGCAGCACCACGGAGCTGGTGCACCCTGCCAGCAGCACCACGGAGCTGGTGCACCCTGCCAGCAGCACCACAGACAAGGATACTGGTGGCCTCCAGGGTCACACAAACTTCAGCCTCGTTCCCAAAATGACCCCAAATTCCGGCAAGTGAGTCTTTAATTTGTCCTAATCAACATTTACGACGCGACGGGTAATTATGAAACACCAAGTTTTTAGTGAGAAGCCAAAAGTCAATGGAGTACAAAACCGAGTATATTTTCAAGAGTCCTGATGGGATCCCCACAACCTGAACACATTTTGGAACGAAAGTTTCAAGTGTCTTTAGATGTTTTATAACTCTGACACAGATACTTTCCTAATAAATGAAGGCCACACATTTGAGCATAATGAAAAATATATAGGAAATGTACACATAACATAATCAAAACTAAGTTCAACAACTCAAGTCTGATATATCAGTAAAAGCATATTACGAACAGTGGTTGACCATCCCGTCAGCCGAGCCTGGTCAGAGACTCAGTGCCACCAAGGTGAGGCGGGTGCCACCCTGGATGACTGGCATTTATATACAAGTTATCCTCATCTCACTAAATTAATATTTTAACTCGGTACTCAACGTTAATTTCTTAACGTTTCCTGTACTTCTACAAATACGAAATTATGGTTAATATTTTGATCTTTGTTTACTAAGTGGATGCAAAACTATAAAGGTGCCAGGATTATGTCTTGCGGTACTGAATTTTATTCTACATCTACAAAACAACTAGATAAGCACATACCAACACATCTAAAGTGGAGGGCGATAACCCATAGAGTCAGGCAAAATAAAAAGACCTAGGAGTAACCATTACACCAAACCTGTTCTCTGACGTCAGCAGCATATGCTAGGTTAGCAAATATGATGGTTACACATAGATGGATAAGCTAAGTGAAAGACTGTTTCGACACTAAGTATTCGTAGATGTGTTCACGACAAGACAGGTCTTTCAGAAAAACTGCTCTGTACACTACCTTGTAGCAGTGCTGATCCGTACATCTTACAACAGTACTGCTTTGTACACCACCTTGCAGCAGCGCTGCTCTGTACACCATCTTGCAGCAGTGCTGTTCTGTACACAATGTTTCAGCAGAGCTGCTCACATCACCTTCCAGCAAAGCTGCTCTGTAAACCTTACAGTAATGCTGCTTTGTACACCACCTTGCAGCAGTGCTGTTCTGTACACCATCTTGCATCAGTGCTGTTCTGTACACCACTTTGCAGCAGTGCTGTTCTGTACACCACTTTGCAGCAGTGCTGTTCTGTACACCACCTTGCAGCAAGGGGGTTGAGCAGCGTCCGGGTAATCAACGTAGAGACCGGAAGAGGGTGGTCACGTCCCCAGGCTGGCCAGGCTGGCCTGCTTGGCCAGCCTGGCCACACTCACTCACACCTCCCACACTCTCGTCCAGTACACAGCCTACACTTACACCTTGATACACTTATACTCTCACCTGTACACACAACACCTCCGTTGCCACCTGTTCATTTACACCTACAATACATCCTCACCGATACTCCTGCACCTACATCCTCACCTGTACCCCCAACACCTACGTCGTCACCTGTATACCCTCCGTAAAGTTTCCTGAGGACGATTCCTGGGGTCACTGCTCCCTGCTGCTGCCCTGGATTACGCCTCTTGGTTGATGGCCTGATCAACTAGGATGTTGGTGCCAGCAACAAGCAGATTAACATGTGCATTACAGCCTAATAAGAGCCTAACTTAAGGAACTTATCAAGTTCCCTCTGTTGGTAAATTCCTTTATCCATGAAGGGAGAGCGACTTGTTGGTTAGTTCTCTTACCCATGAAGGGACAGCGACTTGTTTACGTTTAGTGAATTATGTGCCAGTAATAACCCACATGGAGACAAAACCCCACAATATTTGACTGATCTGTCAACCTCCTGAGTTTGTCTCCATGTTGGTTATTACTGAACATTGATAAGTGTTCATCAAACCTAAGCAACACTTAGTGTTGCTTAGGTGTCTTACAAGTTACCATGGTTTTGGTGTATCTGACAAGTATCATATTAATATTCATCAACTTGTAAGTATAATATACCATCAATCGTATTATAATATAACTATGCACCTCTGAACTTTTTTATAATTAACATCATTGAAAAATGAAGACTTTATTTTTATTCTAGAATTAGTAAATCAGGATAATCCAGGAAAAAAAGCTGAACAGTGTATCTTATTTCCAATGTGGTCTCTTAGCACTCCTCTTCCCTAGGACGTGAACTGATACCTGGCTAACACACAGGTAGCATAGGCAACAGGTGTTAATTAACACGTCTGGCGTCTCCACCCAGGATCCAACCAGGCACCTTGAACCCAATACTTGAAGACGTACGAGAACAGGAGTTTTGAAGACGGACAGAGGATTGAAGTTTTGAAGACCTACGAGGATTGGAGCTTTGAAAACGTACACAGGACTGAAGCTTTGAAGACGTACAGAGGATTGGAGCTTTGAAGACGTACAGAGGACCGGAGTTTTGAAGATGTACGAGGACTGGAGCTTTAAAGACGTACACAGGACTGGACTTTTGAAGACGTACGAGAACCGGAGCTTTGAAGGCGTACGAGGACCGGAGCTTTGAAGGCGTACGAGGACCGGAGCTTTGAAGACGTACAAAGGACTGGAACTTTGAAGACGTACAAAGGACTGGAACTTTGAAGACGTACAAAAGACTGGAGATTGGAAGACGTACAAGGACCGGAGCTTTGAAGACGTACAAAGGACTGGAGCTTTGAAGACGAACAAAGGATTGGAACTTTGAAGACGTACAAAGGACTGGCACTTTGAAGACGTACAAAGGACTGGAACTTTGAAGACGTACAAAGGACTGGGGCTTTGAAGACGTACAGAGGACTGGGCTTTTGATGACGTACAGAGGACTGGAGTTTTCTGACATAATGACACGTAAAGAAGTGGAAGTTGGAACAGAGGTGACGTCATCATTGGTGATGGTGGGTTTACGTCATCAGTGTTGTGTAGGTTAGTTTACGTCATCAGTGTTGTGTAGGTTAGTTTACGTCATCAGTGTTGTGTGGTTAGTTTACGTCATCAGTGTTGTGTAGGTTAGTTTACGTCATCAGTGTTGTGTAGGTTAGTTTACGTCATCAGTGTTGTGTAGGTTAGTTTACGTCATCAGTGTTGTGTAGGTTAGTTTACGTCATCAGTGTGGTTCAGGTGATTTTAACTATCAGTGTGGTACACGTAAGGCCTATTTGTTTTATTTAGTAAAATTGGATACATCAGCAAAGTGCTGCTACCCTACTCTATATGATAGTTATTTAGTGGGAATAAACGCTAGTTATGTTTCTAGTGCCACCGGGTAAGGAAAGGGGAGCCTGGTCTGCAAAACTCCTTAGAGCCAACCCACACTCCACACCCACATCCGTGCGCATATACAGCACCTCTCCTCACCCCAACATGAACACACACACACACACACACACACACACACAAGACAAATACACACATAAACACAGGAGCTATGACTCGACCCTGCAACCACAATTAGGTGAGTACACACCAGGCTGTTACCATTGTGACTACCAATCACTGTCACCATCACCAGTCACCGCCATCACTAGCCACCGCCACCACTCATCATTCTCACCATACCAGTGTCACTGCCCCAAGATAGTCTCGTGAGAAGAAAGAATCAACCCAGTGAGTTAGCACATCCCTCGAGCCGAAGATCACCAAGAACTTCCACCAAGAGACAGGTCGAAGTTCCACTTGGATGAAGTGATTCGATAATTATTATGATCTGGTTGTCAACAGGTTGTGCTGCGGTGTGGGTGGTTAACAATGAGGCAGACAGCTTTATGTTGTCGGCTGATTACAGCGGCGGCGGCTGGGCTCGGGTGGTCACTGCACATCATTGCAATTTCCAACCTTTGTCTGGAGCTGGAACGTGAAACCTGTCGTGATATCTACCTACTTGCTGGTTACCAGGTTTCCTGGTTGATCGTCTGATTAATAAGGCTGTTGGTGATAGCAGCAGCAGTCCAACGCAGGCACCACAGCCCGACTGATCAGGGAAAAGCCTCAAAGCTGGCAAAAAAAGAATATTCTTGAGGTGGTCACTAAATAACGGGTTCGCGTCAGGGCTAGAACGCCACCATGTTGACATTTGGCTACTTATTTTCCTGAGTGGTGACCAAGGTAATGATAACGACAACGGAAAAGGCAGTGACTATAACGAAGGGGGATGATAACGACGACAATATACCTGTGATATACTTGTAGATGTTTCCGTGAATCATTGCCCACTCAGTCTAGTCTCAGACCTTGCAAGTCTGATCAGCCTGTGGTGCTCACTGCCTACAAGCACCACAGTCGACAGATGACGGATTTCTTTCAAAATTTTTTCGTTCTCTTTTCAAGGCAGTTAGGAGTCTATTTAAAGGGAGTGTGTTAAAAGCCTTGAACCCATTGTTTACTGAATTATCTTTTGGTACACTTATTGTTCCCATACTTCCCATTTATAACTACGAATTAAGGCGATAATGATGACAGAATTATGACTACAAAATTGAGTATGATAACGACAATGATGCAGTCATCGTGTTTTCTAAAGATCTCTGTTAACAGCGCCGTATACAACGAATTGGCTCCAATTACGGCTTTGGCCCTTCGCTCTCGCTCTGCCACCTCAGTATTGATCCATCCGACAACTTCATTTCCTGTCACACTGCCAAAGTTATTCTCTCGCTACAGTCACTTGCACATGTTCTTCACTCATTCCTCCCTGCAAGCAAGGTACCTTGATGCTGGTGAAGAGTTCTTGGTCCATAAAATTGGAGGTACTCATCTCTTCCCTGCATCAAACCTGACTACCTCCCATTCCCCAGGCGGAATATGACCCATATGGACCATATAAATACATGTTAAAATTTCCCCCATGTGTTTTCCCACGCTGCACCTGCCCCACCCACGTCTGCTGCTTATCCTGCGAGTGGAATATGACAGAAAGCAGCTAGCTCTTGTTTCCACTATGACAAAATAGGGCAGTAGCACACTGCTGGTGTATCCAATTTTGCTAAATAAAACAAATATTCCCCTACTCTTAACAGTCCATAGCAACTCCCCCCACTCCATCCTCCTCCTGTACGACACCCATCACAGTAAGCACCGCACGCACCCTCGCTTTTCCTGTAGAATTTTCTGCAGAGTCAGCAGCAGCAGCGTCAGGGCGGTGTGTTTCAGAGAGGCCACTGCCAGGTAACTGCTCCTTAATTGTTCCTGTCGGAACACCGCGCCTTCCAGATCTCTTTGTTTCTTGGTGAAGCACCAAACTGTCGAACTTGTTCTTTATTGCAGCACAAAACTTCCTTAATTGATCCTGTCGGAACACCGGGCCTTCCAGCTCTCTTTGTTGTAGAGCACCAAACTGTTATGTGATTGTTCCATGACGGAGCACCGGACCTTCCAGCTATTTGTTGTTCAAGATGGAGCACCAGAGTGTTCCTCGAGAGTTCCCTGGGAGAACACTAAGGAAACACTTGTTCATCACAAGTGAGTCTGGTGCTCCGAAATAAAGCACTTAAGGAAGAATCTTATTGAGTATTTAATGAAAAGAAAGGATGAAATAAGTGTACCAAGAGATGCTACTACACCTCCCAGCAGAGTCCAGCCCAGCACAGTCCAATGCAGACCAGACCAGCAAAATTCAGTCTAGCTCAGCACAGCTAAACCTGTTAATTTTAGCTCTCGCGAAGAAGCATACCTGATACTATTATTAATAAAGAGAACACAGGTGGAGAATAGTGATGGAGGTGCGGGAGTGACATCACTTTGAGATAGGTGCAGGTATGGGACATCACGTGAGGACAGGTACAGGTGTGAGACATCACGTGAGGATAGGTTCAAGAGTGGGACATCACGTCAGGACAGGTACAGGTGTGAGGCATCACGTGAGGACAAGTTCAAGACTGGGACATCACGTGAGGGCAGATCAATGCCTCACGCTAACACCTCACCAGCACTTCCACCACCAGCTAACACTTAACAAAATTAGTTAACTTACAATTAATATCTTTCGCAAAGCCTAAAAATTATCGGTACTCTCCAATATGCTGAAGACATCCACGATGACATCTGAGGATACAGACTTGTTAGCTGGGGTGTGACGTCACGTGCCGGGGTGTGGCAACAGTGACGTCTAGTGCAACGCCACCCGCCGCTCTCTCGCTCTCTCTCTCTCTCTCTCTCTCTCTCTCTCTCTCTCTCTCTCTCTCTCACACACACCCGTTGTGACTCGACCCTTGCAACCACAAATAGGTGAGTACACACACTTTCCGCTATCCTGCAGTATAGAGCACAACACTGATGGTGTTCCGTGAACATCATGACACTTGCCTCAAGCACCAAACAATACCTTCATATGAAAATAGAATATAACCTTATTAATTTCACAGTTGAAGGAGACGTTACTGGGTCATTAACCCCGGAAGCTTAACCTAGGATAATTCTGGTGTGTTAATAACCCACGATAATCCTAGAAAGTCAAGTGTCGTTCATTCCTTTGGTGTCCTTAGATCCTCGCCCAGGATGCGACCCGCAACATCTGATTAACCCCTAAGAAATTATATATATATATATATATATATATATATATATATATATATATATATATATATATATATATATATATATATATATATCTAGTTGAACATTTTTGACATACAATTTCCCTCAGTTCATACTCTACTATTTCTAAGCCTCCCGGCGCTGTTCGACTCCTACGGGCTTATCGCTTCCTTTTGAATGTAATTACGACAGACTTCAATGTGATCACCTTGTGTGAGCTGCAGGTTCTTACTACCTCCTGGGTGGTGGCAGCCTCTGCGTCAAGCTGCTCTCATCTTGAACACTAGAGAGGAGACACGTTCGTAAGTGGCACTCAGTGTGACTGCTCTTACATATGCTGCAACAATGTTGACAGCCTCCATCCATAGTGACATAAATGCTGTTGCTGTATTTGACTGAATTTATTGTAACTCTGTTGTACTTTAAATCTGCATATTCTACTATACTTTCCTCCCTCCGCCCCTTATTCCCTCCCTTTCCCTAATTAACCACGTTTAAAAACTTGAAAAGGTTTAGATTTGTGATCAGCCTGGACCTCGGAATAGACTGTGCAGGATGGGGAAAGAGTAAAGTGATTAAACCTGATGATTCTAGAGGATGAGTTTAAGTTTTCTACTCCCGGAGCCCGGCCATGCCAGGGTAAGGATAACTATGATCATGACAGCAGCTGAAAGACCCAGATGAGACATTACTAAGTGCTTTTTCAGTCTCAGGTTAAGTAGGGTTGTGGAATGAACTGGATGTAGAATTGGCAGAGGCAAAATCCCTGTACAGTTTTATGATAAGGTATGATGGGACTCAATCGGCCAGAAACTAGTAACGCTGGTCCAAGAATTTCAAGAAGTGGGGCCAGGAGCCAAGCAATAACACCAGCAAAAACAAACTGGTAAGCGCTAGTGCGCGCGCGCGCGCACACACACACACAGGAACTGTGACTCGACCCCTGCAACCACAAATAGGTGAGTAAACACACACACACGCCAAGTTATGATGATATACTGTCAGTAATGTTGACTGGCAACCTATTGAATTGATATGTGTTCGTAAGTAACAGTTAAGAATATGAATGCAATTGTAACTCTTATAGCACAGACACATTTATGACACATCGCTGGCGGGCTGAAGGATGCCCGAGGGCTAAACCAGGACAGTTCAAACCCTGAAAACTCTAGCATGTGCACTGCAACGCTCTGTAACAATATTCTCTTGTACAATAAAAGCCAGAACTCATGTACATTTCTGTCTCCGTGTACCCGGTGAAACCCGGGGTACCCCCAGATGACACTATGACAGGAAGTCAACCCCACTAGCACATCATCTTGCAGTACTGTAAATTATTAAATAACTGAACATTTCATGTTTCATTGGACAAAAAGTGGAAAAAAAAACCTATCGATGACATTTGAAAGTCAGAAGTTTCCTACTGGAATGGTCACGAGTGATACTAGCGCAGACTTTAACGTTTCTTGCTGCTGCGGCTACAGCTGTTGCTGCTGCTACTGCTGCTGCTACTGCTGCTGTTGCTGCTGCTGTTGCTGCTGCTACTGCTGCTGTTGCTGCTGCTGCTGTTGCTGCTGCTACTGCTGCTGCTGCTGCTGTTGCTACTGCTGTTGCTGCTGCTGTTGCTACTACTTCTGCTACTGCTGTTGCTGCTGCTACTGCTGTTGTTGCTACTGCTACTGCTGCTGTTGTTGCTACTGCTGCTGCTACTGCTACTGTTGTTTCTACTGCTGTTGCTACTGCTATTGCTTCTGCTGTTGCTGTTGTTGCTACTGCTACTGTTGATGCTACTGCTACTGTTGATGCTACTGCTGTTGCTGCTACTGCTGTTGCTGCTGCTACTGTTGTTGCTACTGCTGCTGCTGCTACTGCTGCTGTTGCTGCTGCTACTACTGTTGTTGCTACTGCTGCTGCTACTGCTACTGTTGTTGCTACTGCTGCTGCTACTGCTACTGTTGTTGCTACTGTTGTTGCTACTGCTGCTGCTACTGCTACTGTTGTTGCTACTGCTGCTACTGTTGATGCTGCTGCTACTGCTGCTGTTGCTGCTGCTATTGCTGTTGTTGCTACTGCTGCTGCTACTGTTGTTGCTACTGCTGCTGCTGCTGCTACTGTTGATGTTGCTGCTGCTACTGCTGTTGTTGCTACTGCTGCTGCTACTGTTGTTGCTACTGCTGCTGTTGCTACTGCTGTTGTTGCTGCTGCTACTGCTACTGTTGTTGCTGCTGCTACTGTTGTTGCTACTGCTGCTACTGCTGTTGCTACTGCTTCTGCTACTGTTGTTGCTACTGCTGCTCACTCGCGTGTCGCAGTCGTTATTTTAATTTGCTTTTTATGTAAGATAGAGCAACACAGGAAAACCTAAGCTTATACAAAATATAACAGTATTTGTAAGTTTAGAGGAAATATTATAAAAATGACGTGGGAAAATTAACGCAGTTAAGTCAAAATGACCAGGCATATTAACCCTGGCATGGTGACCAGGCGTGATTACCCTGGCATAGTGACCAGGTGTTGTTACCCTGGCGTGGTTACGCTGGCATGACCAGGCGTGGTGATCATGACGTAATGACCCTGGAGTGGTGACCCTAACGTGGTGATCCTGGGGTAGTGACCAGGCATGGTTACACTGGTGTGGTGATCCTGGGGTAGTGACCAGGCATGGTTACCCTGGTGTGGTGATCCTGGGGTAGTGATCAGGCATGGTTACCCTGGTGTGGTGATCCTGGGGTAGTGATCAGGCATGGTTACCCTGGTGTGGTGATCCTGGGGTAGTGATCAGGCATAGTTACCCTGGTGTGGTGATCCTGGGGTAGTGATCAGGCATGGTTACCCTGGTGTGGTGATCCTGGGGTAGTGATCAGGCATAGTTACACTGGCGTGGTGATCCTGGGGTAGTGATCAGGCATGGTTACCCTGGTGTGGTGATCCTGGGGTAGTGATCAGGCATGGTTACACTGGCGTGGTGATCCTGGGGTAGTGATCAGGCATGGTTACCCTGGTGTGGTGATCCTGGGGTAGTGATCAGGCATGGTTACCCTGGTGGTGGTGATCCTGGCATAGTGACCAGGCATGTTACACCTGGTGTGGTGACCTGGGGCAGTGACCAGGCTGGTTTACACTGGGTGGTGAAGTGATCCTGGGGTAGTGACCAGGCATGGTTACCCTGGTGTGGTGATCCTGGGGTAGTGACCAGGCATGGTTACCCTGGTGTGGTGATCCTGGGGTAGTGATCAGGCATGGTTACCCTGGTGTGGTGATCCTGGGGTAGTGATCAGGCATGGTTACACTGGTGTGGTGATCCTGGGTTAGTGATCAGGCATGATTACACTGGCGTGGTGATCCTGGGTTAGTGATCAGGCATGATTACACTGGCGTGGTGATCCTGGGTTAGTGATCAGGCATGATTACACTGGTGTGGTGATCCTGGGTAGTGATCAGGCATGGTTACCTGGTGTGGTGATCCTGGGTTAGTGATCAGGCATGGTTACCCTGGCGTGGTGATCCGGGGTAGTGATCAGGCATGATTACACCTGGCGTGGTGATCCTGGGGTAGTGACCAGGCATGGTTACCCTGGTGTGGTGATCCGGGGGTAGTGATCAGGCATGGTTACCCTGGCGTGGTGATCCTGGGTAGTGATCAGGCATGGTTACCTGGGTGGTGATCCTGGGGTAGTGACCAGGCATGGTTACCCTGGTGTGGTGATCCTGGGGTAGTGATCAGGCATGGTTACCTGGCGTGGTGATCCTGGGGTAGTGATCAGGCATGTTACACTGGGTGGTGATCCTGGGTTAGTGACCAGGCATGATTACACTGGCGTGGTGATCCTGGGGTAGTGACCAGGCATGATTACACTGGCGTGGTGATCCTGGGTTAGTGACCAGGCATGGTTACACTGGCGTGGTGATCCTGGGGTAGTGACCAGACATAGTTACACTGGTGTGGTGATCCTGGGGTAGTGACCAGACAGTTACACTGGCGTGGTGATCCGGGGGTTTAGTGATCAGACAGTTACACTGGTGTGGTGATCCTGGGGTAGTGACCAGACAGTTACACTGGCGTGGTGATCCTGGGGTAGTGACCAGGCATAGTTACCCTGGTGTGGTGATCCTGGGGTAGTGACCAGACATAGTTACACTGGCGTGGTGATCCTGGGGTAGTGACCAGACATAGTTACACTGGCGTGGTGATCCTGGGGTAGTGACCAGGCATGGTTACACTGGTGTGGTGATCCTGGGGTAGTGACCAGACATGGTTACACTGGTGTGGTGATCCTGGGGTAGTGACCAGGCATGGTTACACTGGTGTGGTGATCCTGGGGTAGTGATCAGAGCATAGTTACACTGGCGTGGTGATCCTGGGGTAGTGATCAGGCATGGTTACCCTGGTGTGGTGATCCTGGGGTAGTGACCAGGCATGGTTACCCTGGTGTGGTGATCCTGGGTTAGTGATCAGGCATGGTTACACTGGTGTGGTGATCCTGGGGTAGTGATCAGGCATGATTACACTGGCGTGGTGATCCTGGGGTAGTGACCAGGCATGGTTACCCTGGCGTGGTGATCCTGGGGTAGTGACCAGACATGGTTACACTGGTGTGGTGATCCTGGGGTAGTGACCAGGCATGGTTACACTGGTGTGGTGATCCTGGGGTAGTGACCAGACATAGTTACACTGGTGTGGTGATCCTGGGGTAGTGACCAGGCATGGTTACCCTGGTGTGGTGATCGTAGTGACCAAGCAGGAGAGAACTTAGAGAGCAGTGAGCTTCACCCACCCTGGCAACTTGGTACAGTATTAAAGCTGACCAACTCAACCTGCTCATACTATTTCCACACCACCACCATCAACACTACAACTACCACCCTGGCCACCTCTTCTCACACTACCTCTATACCGCCACCACCTGCCGCAGTTTGGTAAATGATTCAAAACCACTTGTTTCATGGTTTCATTGCTATATAGACTGCTTGTTGAGGCGGGTATTCAAACAGGATTAGGCTGAAATTAATCCTTGAGCATACCACTGCCACGAGTGTCCTCGCAACATGAAACAAGCCTAGTTCGCTAGGCTCATGTTGTTTGTAGGAGTGGATAAAGTGACACGTATATAGTGTGGCCTCTTGAGGCGGGACAATGTGTCGTGGAGTCGAATCCCGGCCTACTGCAGCGACTCTATCTTGATGTGAAGAATAGTAGTGTACATAGGAACAGTTATTTGTTGGTTTTCTGCAAATTTAAAATCACTATTACCCTTAATAATTAAAACATCTAGGAAAGGTAATGAGTTATTTTCTTCGATCTCAACAGTAATATATATATATATATATATATATATATATATATATATATATATATACCTGGAGTCTACCTGGAGGGCATTCCGGGGATCGACGTCCCCGCGGCCCGGTCTATGACCAGGCCTCCCGGTGGATCAGGGCCTGATCAACGAGGCTGTTACTGCTGGTTGCACGTAGTCCAACGTACGAACCACAGCCCGGCTGATCTGGCACTGACTTTAGGTATCTGTCCAGCTCCCTCTTGAAGGCAACCAGAGGTCTCTCTGAATGTGAGGCAACTGCCTGTGTGCCACCCGCCCTACGACCCTCCCGTGCATTCATTTTTGTTCTTTTATCAATTAAGGGGTTACAGATACTAATAGGAATCCATATGTATATTATCCACTGTGAAACGTGTTTTCTCAAGTCACATGACCTGTTCTAGGCGACTAGAAGAAGCTTGGGGCTGGCTATTGTATTTTCAAAATTCCCATTCCTTGACTGCTGAAAACCCAGAGGCCGTCTCCTGCCCCATGAGGGGAAAGGACGGGAGGGTCGTAGGGCAGGTGGAACACAGGCAGTTGCCTGTCATTCAGAGAGACTGCAGCTAGTGTCAATTCAGTTGCTGCCTTAAAACACTGCATAACTCCTGATGACGCACTGAGAAGTGTGAAAGTACTTGAGCTAAAGATTTCCACCTCCCGTGGCTTGTCTTGCATATTTATTTATATATATATATATATATATATATATATATATATATATATATATATATATATATATATATATATAGGATGGGGTCCACCTCTTGTGTAAATTGTGGGACCCATAGCCTCGGAGAAGTGTATAAAAGGCTTGAAGGAAGAATATTTAGATTTCTTTCTGAAGCCGTTTGAATATTCCACTTCCCCTACCACCCCATCTTATATATTATATATATATATATATATATATATATATATATATATATATATATATATATTAAAGTACTTGCCCGTCAAGATTTGCGTAGGTGTGCAATATTTTATACATTTTGCACTTTAAGATTCGTGAGAAGAAGAAACTACAGATGACAGTAGCAAAGCTATCGCAGATGACTGAAGGTGCTATTATGGTTGGAGAGGAAAGTTGCAGCTCGCTGATGAGGGCAGGTAACAGAGATCACAGCCACTACAACGTCACCACTCCATCACTGCAGAGTGAAGGGACCGAAGTAGCAGCAACACATTGAATGCAACACCAGGAAGACAGAGTGAGGGAAGAGTAGTGACAGAAGCACAAAGGATACAACACCAGTGAGGCAGGGAAAATGACGGGGTGAGCAATGAGAACTTTCAAAACAAGAGGAAATGCCCATTGCTTGTGCTCTTTCGTTTGGAGTATCGTTCAGTGTTGACGGTTCCATTTAGGGCAGGGGTGATATCACAGATGGAACAGATTAAGGGATCATTTACGGCCCAGATAGATCCAATAAAGCATTTAAGCTAAAAGCCTCAAAGTTTTCAATAAGTACTCGCTGGAGGAAAGGAAAGGTAGATACACGAAAGCCTACTCCCTGGATACCGAAGAAAGTGTAAAGTGAAGGGCAGGGGCGCCATGGGTACAGTAAGAGAACACTGTATTAACATCAACTGTTTCATACTTTTTAACATCCTACCAGAAGATATCAGAAACATTGCTTGAACCAGTGTAAAAGTCCTGGAATACTTCCGCCAAGTGCCGGATCAACTAAGCTGTGATGGGTATGTTAGCCAGCGAGCTGCCAGCAACAATAGACTGGTTGACCAGGCAAGCACCAGACAAGCTTAGCCCAGGATAGGGCTGCAGGAGTAGGAAACCTCACGAAACCCATCAAAGGTATATCAAAAGTAAAGGTTGAAGAACGAAAATTAAATCATCAGTAGCAACAACAAATTTGGCAGCAGGTACACAGGACTGTGAGTGGTAGGCTCCCTGCTGTCCACTCTCGCTCCACCAACAACACCACCAGCAGCAACAACAACTACAAAAACACCAACATCTAAAACAAAGACGAAAGTCAGCAGCAGGTGCACAGACAGCGAATGATAGACCCCATTCCTGCTGGCCACCACACCCCAACAGCAGCAACAGCAACAAAAACAACAAAAATCAGCAGCAGGTACACAGAACAGTCAGTGGTAGGCCCCCTGCTGGCACCCTTACCACCAGTGGCACACCCTCCGCCGCACCCTCACTCCACAGTGACGCAACTTCACTCGACATTTGGCCTAATGACTGGCAATTAACTCAATGTTGAGAAAGATGTGTGCATTCTTGTGATTAATAAAGAACCTCACAATTAATATCAACTTGCTCACTTAACAAAGAAATTAATAAATACGTTCATATAATTTACTATAAGAGACATTATACAGTGACTTGCCCATACATCCTTGGTATCATTCAGTCATTACAGTGACTTGCCCATACATCCTTGGTATCATTCAGTCATTACAGTGACTTGCCCATACATCCTTGGTATCATTCAGTCATTACAGTGACTTGCCCATACATCCTTGGTATCATTCAATCATTATAGTGACTTGCACATACCGACTTGATATCATCTAGTCATTATAGTAACTTTCCCATACATCTTTGGTATCATCCACTCATTATAAAATGATTTGCCCATACATCTTTGGCATCATATTGGCCATACCCTCATTGTATCAACCATTGGGCAACGACACTCACCTTAAATTCGGAACACCGAAGAGAGTGAAGGACCAGAGACTTGTGTACACGAAGCGCTGGGACTGATCTGCAGGATAACTGTTGCCCACTCCCAGATCGGGTCTCTTGGTTAATGGCCTGGTCAACTAGACTGCTGGCGCTAGCCGCATTGAGTCCAACGTATGCACAACAGCCCGGTTAATCAGGAAATGACTTGGACTTATCAAGCTCAGTCTTGAAGACAGCCTAGGAGTTTGTAAGTAATTCCCCTTATACTATACGAAAAGTTTGGGTTCCTTGGGTTAACATATTATAAGAGTTATCTCAGTGTACTCATCGCATCTCTTTTCATTTGGGTATTCTGCAACGTCTGCCGAGGCTCTTCCCTTCATAGGAAGTGATTTCGGTGTGCAGATCTGAGACCAATCCCTCCAGAATTGTCCAGGTGTTAATTTCGTCTGCTTTATGAAAGGCTGTTAGCATAAAGCAATATTTTAGCCTAAAAAGAACACGTAACAAAGTATCATTATTGATTGGGCATCTCTTTGTTTTGAAGATTCTAGTTATCCAGCCTGCCATTTTCCTGGCGTGTGATAAGATTATTGTGATCCTTAAATGTGAGATCTTTTGTTCTATTGCGTGGTTTGAGTTTGTTTTATGCTTCGTTCCAGTTTATATTTCCTTAATTTTTCCATAACGGAGTAATTGAAATTTACCCTCACTGAATATCATAATTTTCAGTGGTCCAGTGAAAAAACTCGTTTGTAACAGGTTGGAGATTTACTATGTCCTCAATGGATGTCACGGTCCTACAAATTGTAGTATCATCAGCAAAGGATGACATTGTGTTATGATTTATGTAGATGTCTGTGTTGAATATTCGAATGAGAAAGAGAATTGGAGAAGTACTTTACCTTGGGGAACAAAACTTTTCAGTGTGTCAGTCTCTGATTTTACTTTAAGAACATAAGAAAGAAGGATCACTGCAGCAGGCCTACTGGTCCATACTCTTCGAGTTCTGTTTGTTAAATATCAATATCCAGTATTTCCCTTTTCTAGTTACTTCTTTTGCACGCTATTACACCATGCTCAGTATGACCCTTGTGGTTTAGCGCTTCTATTTGATTATAATAATAATACACCATGCTCACACTTGTCGAAGGTTTTTGAAAAGGACGGACTGCGAGAGTAGAAAAACCTCTTGAAACCCATTAAATATATATTATATCTGTATCAAATATATAAAGGTATTGCATCTCCGTTTTGTTTATCCTCCAGTGCGTGGAAGACCTTGTCGTAATGGTCCAGTAATTGCGAGGCAGGAGCAACCTGCTCTAAACCCATATTAATATCCCTGGGTTGTGCAAATATCGTGAAGGCGTCGTCAAGACGGGAGAGGTATGGTGTTAACAAGCAAGAGCACAAGAAACGCTAAATGAGCCAACGGCTCCACCTGCCTAAGTATACCAGTCATTAAAGCTTCTTTGGGATACCATTGTGAGGTGAGTGACGGTTAGTGGTTACCACCTTCATTGAGTGGAGGGCGGGGAGGGGGTGATTTTGAAGGGGGGAGGGTGAATGGAAGGTGGGGGCAATTTAAAGGTGTGTAGATGGAGGGCAGCGAGATGACAGCAGCTGGAGGACGTGGAGTGAAGGGCTGAGGAAAGGCCGTGGATGGTATTTTATACCATTGATATACACTAAAATACCAACTGACTGGAGTGAGAGATGTGGCACGAAGTTTAGAATATGTAAAATAAGATTTACAGTAGAATCCTGTGGCAGCATCCGTTATCCAAGATCTTCAATCGTCTGCCAGGAGACCTAACAAATACTGCCAGTAGAGGAACGCGTTTTCAAGAGGAACCTTGGTAAATTCCCATGGGAGGTGCCTGATCAGACTGAATGTAACAGCTGTGGGCCTGCAGGCAGAGTTAACAATAGCCTGGCTGATTACGGGGTCAACAGGAAAGCGTGGTCACAGGTCGGGCTGCGGAAGTAGAAAAACTCAGAAAACCAGTCACAGGTATATCACAGAGTGGTGTTGAAGGTGAAGGTCAGAGTGGTGGTGGAGTCGGGTAGCTGCTCACTGCACCACCGACTCTACTCACGTCATCAACCTAGATAAAAACTTCATAATTACAAGTCCGACACCGCGTGAACCTCTTGGCATACGGGCATTGCTCTTCGGGGTCGGAAGGTGAAGACAGTGATTAAGGAGGGAAGGAAAATCCGACAATTGCTCTTCTGGGTCGAGACGGAATGGAAAAAAAGTGAATAAATAGGTGGAAATTTTTATCTTTACTGTTATAAATTTCGAGGGATATTCTAGCCTCGCAGCCCCAGCCTGTGGCCAGATTTCCTTGTTGACTGTTTTATACACCAAGCTGTTGCTACCATCACCTGTCTCATAGACAAATACACATATATATGTAGTTCTGACAGGCTTATGTAAAAGTATTAGAGATGGGACGATACTAATTTTTTTACCGATACCGATACTCATTTTTAGGCCGATGCCAATATTCATTTTTGGCTGATACCGATAACATCAAAATTAGCCAATATTGATAGTGATATCATTAAAATTAGCCGATACCCACCGATATCAATACCTACACTCAGTTTTAGTCCGATACCAATGCTGATTTCAGTACCATCAAAATTAGCCGACACCACCTATAACGATTCCGATACTTTGGCACACTCCTGAAAAGTACATTACGTAAGTAGTTCAAATAGAGGCTTAGGGACAAGATTATATAGAGTGTGCGTTCACTGAACCATTTTTTGTGATACCTCTGCTGCGACCTTCTCACCTTCAGAGAGCACTTGCACCACTTAATCAACACATTATATTTCAAGGACATTATATACCGAGAAAAATAATATACAAATATATGAAGGTATACAATTATTTATTACACTAATACTGAAAGTATAGGGAATACACAATTACGGGTAAATTACCACTTGTACAAGGGTACTGGGAGGGGAATACTGTGACACTATATGGGGTTATTACACTGACATATTTCACAGCTATAAGAAATAGGTTACAATATAAATGACAGAATACATCTTACAATTAAATATGGACTCCGTTATTAGACCACCTTAGAGGTTCCCTTAACCTTCTTACCTCCTTAAGAAGAACGATTTTCCAACCATCTTTTCCTGAGTTTATCTCCTTCACTGAAGAGCTTCAACTAATAAACAGAGCATTTCCTCTTGGAAAGTGTTAGGGTAATGCCTTGGGGAAACAAACACGCCCTAAGTTCTTGCGGTGTGTTGGTGCATTAGTCTGCTGCCAGACAGCCTCCCACATCACGACGATGCCTCCACAAAATCGTCCTCAGAAGCATTTGGAAAACGGTGCGGCAACGCAAATGAGATTGTGTCTCGTCGCACGAGAGGAGAAAATCAACGGGAGTATGAACGCGAAAACTGACGATAACTTTTGTCCAAAAGAAATCAGGAGGAAAGTCTCCCTAAAATTTCTACAATTTTTTTTATTAAAACTTCAGCTATAAAATATAGTAAAATTACATATTTTCAAACTGTGACAACCTAGGGCGAAACAGGTAAATAAGTTAGCTTACTATATTATTCAAATTCCTCTGCAGGTATAGATGAAAATGTAAATTACTAAAGCAAAACAAGGAAACCAAGGTCAGAGCAATCCGACAATTCCCCTGGTGAGAATAAAACTGTATTTGTCTGGGTGTAAGGTAGTTCAGCCACTTCAGGTAATTACACCAGAGGCATGTGCAAACAACTGCACAACAGTGCACATTACCTGTACACTAAAGTGTCTGTACCCTAAATCTTATCGTCTATGCACACTCCTTAAGTGTATATTTACAAAAGAACTTACTGTCTCCATACACTACCTAAAGTATATCTGTACCCCAAAACTGACCACCTATGTACAATTCCTAAAATGTTTATGTACACTGGAACTAACCACATATGCACATACCTGAGGCTTTGGTACTTGTACATACTCTGATGCTTGTTTGAAATCCATTAACGTGTACTCCTTGGAATGTAAGCGAGAAAAATATAGTCTACACCTGGAAAATCCTTGAGGGATTCGTCCCAAATTACTCCCTACGAAAGCTAGAGTTCGGTAGACCCTGCAAATCACTCCCAATTAAAAGCGTAAGAAGCCCAAGGTGATGCAACAGTCTCCCATCAAACATAAGGGAAAATTACCAAGAGACCCATTGCTGTCTTCAATATAGATCTTGATAAGTTTCTCACGTCAGACTCTGGTTCGTACGTTGAACTACGTGCAGCGATCAGTAACAGGCTGGTTGATTAGGCCTTAATCCAACAGTAGGCCTGGTCTGGAACCGTGATGCGGGGGGAAAGGATTGATTCCCAAACCATCCTTCATGTATCCTTTAGATCACAAAAGTCGAAGGCTTTCCCAAAGCCTCTTTATTACGTTAGCATTTTTCTTTTCTTACAGTGTATCCAAAACCATGTAGTAATAGTCTAGTAGTTACGTGAGGCAGGAGCGTCCTTTTCTAAACTCATGTTGTTCAGGATTGCGCAAATGTGATTATACGATTTTAGAAATCTTTCTTCTTAGTACCGTTTTAGATAATTTCATATTGTGCTTCTTTATACAACTGTATGAAGTGGGGCTATAAAAGTAGCTTTTAGATCTTTTGTGATTTTTTTTTTCATGGGGGCAAGCCATGTCCATCTAGACAGACGGTTGCCTACCCTCTGCACTGATTCAGTGGAAGGGGCAAAACACTTACAGACTATTAAAACAACACATTCCAGACGGGAATTTGCCTTTTGTGTATTATTCTTCCGCCTACGACTGTTAACTTTTATTCTTATATTATCCAGGAGAACATTTACCAGTGATGAGCTTTTTCCAGGTAACAGTCAGCATAACAAAGCAAATAGCATACCGAAAGAGAACAATACACAAAGGTTAACTGATACATGTAGGATGTGAACTATCATGTCAGCTTTATGCTTTCCTGAGAAAATGACAATAATTACTATCATTACAAACACCATTTTCACATAATTTCATCTAAGCCACTAGAATTTTTCAACTAAAATTTGACTCAAATACAACAATGTCAGTATCCGGCTTCTATTTAATTAAATAATAGCAGGCAGGGAGGTTCACGGCTAAAATTGCCTTCATCAGGACAAACAGTGCCATCAACATCCTCTCTCACTGCTTGCTCTACTGTGATCAGCTGTTACAGGTAGTCCTGCCAAACCATTCATTAATGAATTCAGTTTGTCACAAGGACCAGGCTGAGCCCAAACAAATCTAAGCTAAATTTGTTGCAGCTAAATGAGCTTATATTCTGCACCATGAAAACGACGTGATATTTATAATTACTTTGATAAACTCTTCACATTCACTGCATACTGTCCCCTCCCTCTCCCAGCTCAGTGTGACAGATTTTATTGCCTTATGTATGAAACATTCTGTGTGACGAAATATGACAGGAAAACATGGACAACTTTTGTTCCATCTGTGTAACTAGCATATATAGTTAGTTGGAAAGAGCCACACCACTGGTATACTCAATTTTGTTTAATAAAAACTTCTTTCTTGCTCCCTCCCTCTCTCTCTCTCTCTCTCCAAGAAAAATCCATTGTATATTTTGGGTCACTGCATAATCCCACAATAGACTGGGCTTTCCCAGGCAGGCGGAGGTCACCCGGATAATGCATTATCTGGCAGCGCCCCTGGTATACCATTGTGTCAAAACTATTCTATAGCCTGACATTTGATGGAGAAATTCTACCTATCCGTAATTTAACTGTAGTCAATTCTGGAATGGGTCTCCCGATTGATGGGATATTCATTCAGGCTATAGTTATTAGCAGCACCAACAGCACAGCTGATCAAGAAAGTAAACTGAAAAATTTACTAAGTTCTCTCTTGAAGACAGCTAAGAGTGTGTTGGTAGTTAGCGTAGACGCTTGTGTTGACTCAACGTACTTGTCACTTCACGCCTCTTACACCCTCTCTGGTATTTACTCTTCACTGCATCACGTCCGGCACCTCACTTCATATATGACAGTCATCACAGCATTTGTGCTCTCTCATTTATAAGGCTGTTCACCTCTCATTTTAGACATATAAGAGCGTTGCTATTTAAGCCAAAATAGCAAGTTTTACTTATTCGGAACGACATATATATAAGTAAAACTTGCGATTTTGGCTTAAATAACAACGCTCTTCTTGCCGAATAAGACAAATGAAAATTTGTGTATGCAGTAATTTCGCAAAAATCAAATAATTCTCAACCTAACGAAAAAAATATATTTCATTGTGTTTGTTTATTATTAAATTATTGCAAACTTATGTAAAATATATTTAGTTGGATTAGGCTAAATTAAATTGCGCTTGTTATAATAAGGTTAGGTAAGTTTTCTAAGGTTCTTATGGTACAAAATTATTAATTTTTACATATATATATATACACAGAGCGTCATGTGTTTCCGCTCACTATGAGGCGGGCCAAAGCAGCATGGGTTCGACCCTTGGCTAGTGCAGTGTTGTTATTGATCAATACCACTCGTTCGTGATTACAATAATATATATATATATATATATATATATATATATATATATATATATATATATATATATATATATATATATATATATATATAGGAGGTACCACCTCTAGAACTTGCTAGGGACCCTCATCCTCAGAGAAGACAATAAACGTACCTCAGGGAAAACTCGAGGTTCTCCCCGGAGCTGTTAGATACGACAGTTTAGAAGTCCCTCCAAACTGCCAATATCCCATACCCCTCCTTTAAAGTGCAGGCATTATACTTCCCATTTCCAGGACTCAAGTAGGGCTAACCGGTTTTCCTGAATCCCTTCACTAAATATTACCTGCTCACACCCCAACAGCTCGTCAGGTCCCCAAAACCATTCTTCTCCATTCACTCCAATCTAACACGCTCACGCACGCTTGCTGGAAGTCCAAGCCCCTCACCTACAAAACCTCATTTACCCCCTCACTCCAACCTTTTCGAGGACGACCCCTGCCCCGCCTTCCTTCCGCTACAGATTTATACGCTCTCCAAGTTATTCTACTTTGAACCATTCTCTCTAAATGACCAAATCACCTCAACAAACCCTCTTCAGCCCTCTGACTAATAATTTTAGTAACTCCACACCTCCTCCTAATTTCCACACTCCGAATTCTCTGCATAATATTTACACCACACATTGCCCTTAGACAAGACATCTCCACTGCCTCCAGCCGCCTCCTCGCTGCAGCATTTACAACCCAATCTTCACACCCATATAAGAGTGTTGGTACCACTATAATTTCATACATTCCCTTCTTTGCCTCCATGGATAACGTTTTTTGTCTCCACAGATACCTCAACACACCACTCACCTTTTTTCCTTCATCAATTCTATGGTTAACCTCATCCTTCATAAACCCATCCGCTGACAAGTCAACTCCCAAATATATGTAAACATTCACTTCTTCCATACTCCCTCTCTCCAATATGATATCCAATTTTTCTTTATCTAAATCGATTGATACCCTCATCACCTTACTCTTATTTATGTTCACTTTCAACTTTCTACCTTTACACACCCTCCCAAACTCGTCCACTAACCTTTGCAACTTTTCCTAGAATCTCCCATAAGCACAGTATCATCAGCAAAAAGTAACTGTGTCAACTCCCATTTTGTACTTGATTCCCCATAATTTAATCCCATACCTCTCCCCAACACCTAGCATTTATTTCTTTTACAACCCCATCTATAAATATATTAAACAGTCATGGAGATATTACACATCCCTGACTAAGACCTACTTTTATCGGGAAGTAATCTCCCTCTCTCCTACACACCCTATATAAAGCAGAAAAACAACTAAACGAGTGGAACTGCCGCAAAGAAATAAAGATTCAAGAAAACGTTTTAAAGATGAGTAAATACAATAAACATGCTCGTCCTAGGAATACCAGCCACACTGCCAAGACATGTCCGGTCGTAACAAAAATGTTTCCTTATGCTGTTCCCAGAAAAGTGAATAAACGTGCCCCACTCAAGTACCCCACCTGTACCCATAGCGATATGCTCATCGCCTTACTGAAGTCTCCAAGCTCTGACTGACATTTTCTTGTTTTCCGTGTAACCCATCCTGTGTGATGGAATATGACTTGTATAGACTAGCCACACACTCAGGTTCTTCCCACCAAATAGCCACACGTGCGGGTGTTTCCTCCTGTAATTCTTTTATGAAGAAAATAGCCAAATGCTGCAGGTGTTGCCATGTACCTGGCGTCTACCTGGAGAGTGTTTCGAGGGTCACTGCCCCCGCGGCCCGGTCCCTGACCAGGCCCTCCGGTGGATGACCTTATCCACGAGACTGTTGGTGCTAGTCGCACGAAGTCCAACTTCAAAGCCCCTACCTACCTTTTAAGAGTTAAATCCTTGTAACTAAACACAGAATCTGGGAGTATGTTTGTCGTGTTGTAGTCAGAGCAGCCAAACATGACAAATTTTCTTAATTGCATACTAAGCCAAACTCGTATACTAAACCGTCCTTATAAAAGTGTTCGCTTTATAACGTAATGCAGCTCGTCAATTTCTGGAAGATCTACGCAACTAGACCTTGGAATAAAATTAGTAGCGTGATAACACTTTTTTTAAGTCATTAAAGAAGTTCGGAGAAGACAGTGTCCCCAACTCTCAGGTTAGTGGTGTACAAGTTGGCACCGGTGCCAAGGGCAGCCTGAGGTGTCTGACTTTCACTGGCACCAATGTGTGTGCGTGTGTGTGTACATACCTATTTGTGGTTGCAAGGGTTGATCCACAGCTCCTGGCCCCGCCTCTTCGCTGGTCGCTACTAGGTCCACTCTCTCTATGGTTGAAGAAATACTTCCAAACATCCCTGTGACTCATGTGAGCCTTCAACTTCCAGTTGTGACCCCTTGTTGCTGTGTCCCATCTCTGAAACATCCTGTTCCTATCCACTTTGTCATTTTCTCTCAGTATTTTATGTCGTTATCATGTCCACCTTATCTCTCCTGTCCTCCAGTGTCCCCAGGTCGATTTCCTTTAACCTTTCCTCGTCGGACATACACCTTAACTCCGAGACTAATCTTGTGTAAACCTTTGCACTTTCTAATTTTTTGACGTGTTTGACCAGGTGTGAGTTCCATATACTCACTCCAAGATCCTTTTTCCTTGAGTGAGGTTTGCAGTCTTTGGCCCCCTAGCCTGTAATTTGTCTGCGGTCTTCTTTGACCTTCCCCAATCTTCGTGACTTTGCACTTTGTTGGGATGAACTCCAGGAGCCAATTGTTGGACCAGGCTTGCAGCTTATCCAGATCCCTTTGTAGCTCTACCTGATACTCATCCACTTGAAATTTCCGCATTAGCTTCACGTCGTCTGCAAACAGTGACACCTCTGAATCTATCCCTTCCGTCATGTCATTCACATATACCAGAAACAGCACCGCCCCTAGGACTCACCCTTGTGGAACCCTGTTCGTCAAAGGCGCCCACTCTGACACCTCGTCACGTACCATCACTTGTTGTTTCCTTCCTGTTAGGTATTCGCTGATCCATTGAAGTGCCTTTCCTGTTATTCCTGCCTGCTCCTCTAGCTTTTGAACTAATCTCTTGTGCGGAACTGCGTGGAAAGCCTTCTTACAATCCAAGAAAATGCAGTCTACCCACCCCTCTCTCTCTCCTGCCTTACTTCTGTCACCTTGTCGTAAAACTCCAGTAGGTCTGTGACACAGGATTTCCCCTCTCTGAAATCGTGCTGGTTATCGTGTATAAGCTCCACCAGTCTCCATGACGATGCATACTATACATGTCAGTGACACTGGTCTGTAGTTTAATGATACTACCTCTCTCCTTTCTTAAAGATTGGGACTACATTTACTGTATTCCACACCTAATGTAGTTGCCCTGTTTCAATAGATGAGTTGAAGATTGTTGTTAGTGGCACACATAGAGTCTCTGCTCTCCTTCTCTCTCTCTCTCAGGACCTACGGACAGATGTCCGGTTCTTCCGCCTTTGAGGTATTTAACTCACTTAGCAGCCTCTTTATCTCCTCCTCGGTTGTGTGTAGTGTGTCCAGTACTTGTTGGTGTACCGTACCATTCTGGTCTACTATAGTCCAGTCTGTCTCTATTGAAAATACTTCCTTAAATCTCGTGTTTAGCTATTCACATACGTCCTCGACTGTTATTTTCCTCCTGATGTGGCTGTACAACAACTTTGGGTCAGACTTGGCTTTCGATGCTATGTCATTTACGTATTGCCGCTGGGCCTCCCTCCTTATCCATGCATATTCATTTCTGACTCATCGGTTATATCCTTATTTTCCTGGGTCCATTGTCTTCTATACTTTTTCCATTCTCTAGCGCACTTTAGTGTGTGTGTGTGTGTGTGTGTGTGTTTGTGTACTCACCTAGTTGTGGTTGGCAGGGGTCGATTCACAGCTCCTGGCCCCGCCTCTTCACTGGCCGCTACTAGATAACTCTTCCTGCTCCATGAGCTTTATCATAAATTTTCTTAAAGCTATGTATGGATCCTGCCTCCACTACATCACTTCCCAGACTATTCCACTTCCTGACAACTCTGTGACTGAAGAAATACTTCCTAACATCCCTGTGATTCATCTGAGTCTTCAACTTCCAACTGTGACCCCTTGTTGCTGTGTCCCATCTCTGGAACATCCTGTCTCTGTCCACCTTGTCGATTCCTCTCAGTATTTTATGTCCTGTGTGTGTGTGTGTGTGTGTGTGTGTGTGTGTGTGTGTGTGTGTGCTCGCGCACGTGAGTTTATGCACGTATGCCCTTCCACGTGAGATAGACAAGTGTAAGAAACTCAAACTCCCTCCACCAGACCTGAAAAGACACGAGCCACGCCCACCTTCAGCCGCCGTTCTACAAGTTCAAGCATAAACACACACGCTCAAGATATCAACACTGCAGTTGTTTTCATTCATACCTGGACTACTACTACTACTACCATGGCAATAGTATATCATTCTGTCTGCCCCTCTTCTCTCACGTCCTATACTAATTCCCCTTCCCCCTCTATTTTATGTTCATGGATAAATTCGTGTTTTCATATACCTAAGGGCAATAGAGACGGAAAGGAAGCTGCAACGCTCACCGGCTTACAAAAGAGAATAGTTGAAAATACTTGTATAGTGAAGGGAAACATTGTACTGCATATCAAAAGGGTACATACCCCTAAAGGTAAATATCAGTGCATATTACACCGAGTCTACCAGAAGCTCTATTGTAGGGAGTAAATTATTCTTGACTGGTGGTACACACAGGTCACATGCAGCCTTGATAAATACTGCACAGTCGATAGACTTTGGAGCTAATAAACCAATCAACTATTGTGCATCAAATTTTCTACCCTACGTTGTGTTTTGTTTATTTTCCTTCTGCAACGTCCAGGAAGCATAACTACTGTGTTGCTGGGGCGCCTCCACTCGTACGGGCATATATAATGTGGTGCAACCCATTTCCTAAGTCACCTTGGTATACACAAACTGGTCTGCATTATGCTTCTGGGAGTTTGCTCAGCTGCCGCGAAGCATCGACGCCCCACAGACTTCCCATGGGGCGCTCCACCAACACACAGGGACTCCCAGGGATGTGCTTCACCAAGACACAGGGACTTCCCAGGGGGGCGCTCCATCAACACACTGGGATTTCCCCAAGGGGCGCTTCACCAACACAAAAACCTCCCAGGGGCACTCCATCAACACACAGAAAGCTCCAACAACACAAGGAGACGCCCAAAATATAGTCCCTCATCGTCTTCATCGGAGAGTGGTAAAGTTAAGGCCTTCTGGGAACCCATTAACGGAAACGCTGCGAAGAAAGGCCTCATGTTTGGACACACAACACTAACCTTAGAAAGGCCAAATACAGCTGAAAATGTTTCCTCGTACGTATCGAGGGAGACGCAGACGAGGCGCCCTTGATGGCTTTACGCCACTCATCTACTCCTGTTTGCTGTGTCAATAATAGTCTCAACCTCATCATTCGGGCGAGTCTTGAGAACTTCCAGGTGCACTCAGCATAAACCAGAACAGTAAGGCGTTGGCACCATCTGGATGTGGCCTAAGAAGTGGTTTATAAACGGTACTGGCATGGCTTGTTCCCTAAACTGCAACGTGGCAAGGAAACTGTACTGTATTATAATAATATAATATTTTTTTTACAAGTACATGTACAAGGTATACAGGCCTAGCTGACATCAATGATATACTACTACATAGAAAGCCGTTTGTTATGCAGAGCATTTTGGGCAAATTAGGTCAGTTTTGTCCCAGGATGCGACCCACACCAGTCGACTAACTCTCAGGTACCTATTTTACTGATGGGGAACATAGACAACCGGTGTAAAGAAACACGCCCAATGTTTCTACCCTCGCTGGGAATCGAACCCGGACACTCGCCGTGTGAAGCGGGCACTGTGGCAAGAAAATGTAGGCTAGTGGCAAATGGAAGAATGGGTTACTATTTTGGAGGTGCAGTTGATGTGTGGGTGATGTGTATTGGAGGTGCAGTTGATGTGTGGGTGATGTGTATTGGAGGTGCAGTTGATGTGCGGGTGATGTGTAATGTGACGTGGTGTAACACAGGGTTGTTGGGGAACTAATGCTATCCTTTTCAAAGCTGACATTACATTTCATTAATTCATGATCAAGAATAATTAATATTCAATTCATCCTAAATACACAAAATCACTTTTTATCCCCCGAACCTTCTCACCTCAAGAGACAAACTAAAAAAATAAGAATGTTGTGCGCACGACTCCGCAGGGTTCACCACCAAATAATGACAATCAGTAAATAATAAACAACTTATTTTACACAATTTACAGCTCTACAGTTTCTATTTCAACTCATTTCAAAACTCAGGCCTATCTAGAGTATACAACCACTCCTATGATGCGACCCACAACACTCGATAAACACCCAGGTACCTATTTACTGCTAGGTGAAAAGCAGCCAGTAAATCAAACCATGTATACAATGATCCAGGATGGACCGAAATGTAGTACGGCTTTCATTTCAAATTCGTGGGTTTGCTGTGATCTGTTCCAGCCACAGCACTGACTTACTCTTCACTAACATAATGCTGTTAGTCTTGTCATGCAATTCCTGAACATAGCTGAATACAGCCGAACTGCTACGGCTTTGCAGGTCTGCGGAATACTGGCCACAATAATCTACCTGAACACCAGGAAAGCCCGACCAAATTAGGTTGGTCTGCATAAGTAGAAAAACTCTTGAAACGATTCACAAGTGTGGTACAAGGATTCTTCGGCTTCGATAGAAAGAGAACAGCCACAGTCTACAGGGCTTTCGGCCCTCTTCCCCAGTTTTCATAAGTCAAATCAGGTGTGCTGACCACAATGGCCATTGAACCCGTTTTTCTTCTTCTGTTCAGGGTACTTTGACTGCCAGGGTACTTTGACTGCCAGGGTAATTAACTCATAAGTTTTCATCACGGGACTATGGGCTTTCAAAGCCTTAAACTTCATTTGTAAGGAAACTAGCAACAGACTCCTGTCTTCAAGAGGAAAATTTATAAGTTTTCCCCAATCATCCTTGGCCAGCCGGCTTTTGTGCCTACGTCGGACTGTGCCGCAAGCAACAATAGCAGGACTGATCAGGCCGTCAACTAGAAAGGCTGGCTGGACAGCGGGCCGAGGAGGCGCGATAGTCCTGATTTACACAACATACAGAGAATCATTAGCTCGGCCACGGAGCAGCAAGGGCCCACCGGGACCACAACCAACCACCAGCTGTAAACAAGGACCTCCGCACAGCGTGTCAAAGAACTGGCACACATGACGTATGATAAGCCGCCTCCATGTTCTACCAAGGTCACTGTGAGTGCTGCTAGTGCCCTAAAGACACCCCTCATACTTCAGTTGGTGAATGGTCACTGTCTAACCAGTTAATGAGTCATCACTAACTTATTACTGAGTGATCATTAATACAGTATATAAGACGTTAGATCTCTGAGAAAGATAGTATGTTGTTTCCACTTACGCCATTGTCCTGTCGCGAAAATCAAAATGGGATTATCCATTATTATATATTTCTTTTACATGACAAAAGTTATTACGTATACACCAGCGTGTTATATAGTACATATAGTTATTTATTACTATTACAATCAGGTAAACTTCAGGTCACTATTCTACGAATACAATATTTTCATCGCCAAAATTCTGTCATTACTAAGACTAGTCGTCTTTGTACAACTTTGTGAAACGTAAACCTTGGCCATCAATTAAAGCAAATTGACGGGAAGCGCTAAACCCATAGCGGCTCATAAACAGCCTGGAAAATAAGCAGTACCCAGGTTTGGCTCAAAGTAGGGGTAGATCCAATTCCTGAGACCAGGAGCCCTTCACCAGTTTTAAGACGCTCCTCTTAGAAGGGAGTCGGTCATCTTCCAAGACGGCAACAACACCTAAACCCGCCAGCCTAGTGGTGTGAGGGCAGCCCAGTACACTACCGTCATCAACAATCATTCACTGTCAAGGACCACTCAGATGTATGTATGACTCAACATTTTACACATGTCTACGTTCAACCCGGTCTTGTAGCTCAAGTGATACGTTCAACCCGGTCTTGTAGCTCAAGTGATACGTTCAACCCGGTCTTGTAGCTCAAGTGATACGCGTGAACATTTTAACGTTTCCTGGACCTGCTCAGCCACCGTTACCATGTCGCGGATTTTTTTTAATATATAGTACTTATTTGTATTTCAATATACGTTTTTAGATGTCTAAGAAACGTGAGGGAACGTTCACAAGTTAACATTGGAAACTGCGGAAGAACATTAGTGTAGTAAAATTGAGAAACTAATGCTGTATTAAAACCAAAACCACTTTTATGGTTATGTACTCACTGAATTGTGTCGGTGAGAGTCAAGTTTCTGCTCCTGGCCGCACCTCCTACATTGCTTTGAGCTGTGTATTGCGCCTGCATCCACTTCCTCATCCAACTCCCGCTTTTCAATCATCCTGAGACTGAAAAAGTCCTTCCTAACATCCCTATGGCTCATCTGTCTTCATCATCCACGTATATCAACAATGTCCTCCAATTCAAACAGTTTATCCCTATTCACCTTATTAAATCATCCTAAATTTTTGCACGCCATTATCATATCTTCCCTAGTCCTCATCTCCGTGTGTGTGACTCAGTTTTCGAGAGGAAAGGTTTTACGCCTGGTTGTGGACAGCGCCGCTGGGGCGTTGATCCCCGGAATAATCTCCAGGTAGACCTCTTCGTCCCACCTCTAAACTTTCAACCGACTGACGTGAAACAGACCGGGCATGTATGTTTGATCTAGACTTTCTTACCCTTGTTACATCCCTGGTAAAGAACTTACCTGAATTTACTCTGTTTATCCCGAAGAGTAGTTTTGTATGACGTTACCATTTCCTCTCCTGTCTTCTGTTTCTCTAGTGACCTAAGGCCTAGCTCTCACATTCTTTCTTCATGAGCCATTCCCTCTAACTCAGACACAAGTCCTAATACACTCATTGATACTTTTCTGAGTTTCACTTTGAATTTTACTAGGAAAACGTTTTACACCGACACTAGAATACTCAATAATGGTCACCCATAGGGTGTTGTGTTCTGAACGAGTCTGTCTAAATTCCTGAATATCACTTAAGTTTGAAAGCTTTGTGTGTGCTGCTGATGTCTTTCTGCACACATGCGCTGCAGGGAAATAATGCTTTAGGATATTAGTTATTCAAAGGTCTTTTCCTTTAACTGCTTCTGTGAGTTTTTTCTTTTCAGCTGGTACTTAGCTGTCGGGCTCCTTTTCCGTCTTCTGGCTTGTTAACTTCAATTTTGTATTAATGTTGGTAGAATTACCGACAATATGTTAGGTAAATGGACACAAGTGCAACTAATGTGACATTTTATTGGTGAAGAGCACCGTAGTCGCGAAGAGTCTGGAGCACAGGCAAGGAGGCTGGTGCTTATATACTGGAGTCAGGTGGTAAGAGACGTGAAGCAGACGAAGACATTGTCACTGGTTGGCGGGATTCCCCAGTGGAAGTAGGTCATACCCGAGGGACGGGTATGACATACCATTCATGTACAACCTGTCAGACACTGCAACATCATGGAATCTTGGTTCAGAGGACATCTCCACAACCTTCTTCACTACTACTAACCCGTCCCTCGGTTATGACCTACTTTCACTGGGGAATCCCGCCAATCAGTGACAATGTCTTCGTCTGCTTCACGTCAATTACTACCTGACGCCAGTATATAAGCGCCAGCCTTCTTGCCTGTCTTCCAGCAGGAGGTATAAGTAGTTAGACTGTTGGGTTTAGTTCTGACTCTTTCTCTTCTCCTTCAGCTCTTCCTCTCACCGGCTATTCTTCGTCTGTCCCCACTTCCCCCTCGCCCCTAGTGGGTCCTTACCTGAGAGTCTGAACTAACTAACTGTCCTCCAGACTCTTCACGACTACGGTGCTCTTCACCAACTACAAGGCTGAGGGTCTGATTACCTCATCTTTTGTATATAGTTCTACTGTCTTCCAATTATGTCCTTGAATTTGTATTGATAAAGCCACTGGATGGCGAAACGTCTACAATAAAGATACCCAGATGTTGCACATGTGTCTAATTTTTATCAATAATTAAGATTATTAAGGAATTCATTTAAATCATTACCATCCCTCCCCACCCTGTTATATGGGTAACGCCAGGAATATCATTTGATAAGGATAGGGTCCACAACTTAACCACCTCTGTCACGGAAGACGCCAATCTCAAGACTTGTAAGACGCTCATGTCCCCTTCTCCCGCTTCCGCTCGCTGCTCCGCCTCTGCTTCCTCCTCCCCTTCCTTCCCTCAAGTATCTTCCGGCTTCGCTAATCCCCCTATCCTCCCTTCTTCAAAGAGTCTCGACTTTCAGAAACAATTCGCTTAGTACAACTCGGTGAGCCAAACAAGCCTAGGTCTTCACGGGTGGTATAGCGAACACTGCACACCAGAGTGGGGGCAACTGGCACTCACAAGAACCATCACAAACACAAGAAACCAACAGAGGCAGCAATGGCAAACTTCATCGACCAATACATTAAAGATATTTCAAAATATGAGGACAAAAGCTGGCGCCATCATTCTGAAGCCAACGCCACCATTCCGACGCTGGCGCCACCATTCTGAAGCCGATGCTACCTTGCTGCCGCCACATTCACCTTGCTGACGTTGCATCCACTTTATTTTATGTTGCTACATTCATCTTGCTGCCGACTGCATTCACTTTGGTGTCACTGTGTTCACTTTGCTGACGTCGCAGCTATCAAGCTGACGCCAGTGTTATCTGTTATGAAATTAAAACACTGATTCCAAAGTAGAAAATGTATGAAAAAAATGACTTGTGTTCACAGAATAACTTTAACTATAAATATAAACAATCTGATAGAAAAGTGCTTAAGAAGAGCATAACTCCAAGCGTGACCAAATGCGACGGTTTGTAACCGCAAATATTCAGATTTTGTGAACATCTGACCTCAAATTAGAGTCTTACTAGATAGAAAGAGGTTAGGGCACTACTGGAGGTGGACAGGGCGAATAGGCCACTATTGGTGGAGGGGAGGGGCGGGGTGGAGTCATTACCTCATGGGACGTGTGGAGGGTACGGAATTATTGGAGGGGCGCAGAGCTAAAAATAAGTACTCTCACGTCCCATGTATATTTCACTGGATGAACATCATTTAAAGGTGTTACAGTATACATATGTATTATGATTATGAAAAAAAAATATTATTAGACGTAGTAGTAGTAGCGGCAGTATTATTATTTTTTTATTATTATTATTATTATTATTATTATTATTATTATTAGTAGTAGTAGTAGTAGTAGTAGTAGTAGTAGTAGTAGTAGCAGTTATTATTATTATTATTAGCAGCAGCAATAGTAACAGTATTACGTTCACCCTAACCAGACACTGTCACTATGAATTTTACTAAATGTCTAGAAGTGAATACATATAGATCTAAATGGGTTGTGAAAACATGCAGCTATATTAAGTTTTATAACTTGCACGAACTGTATCACTGTAGACAACAAGAGCATTACACCCATGGAAGATGTGTTCATTTAATATCACATACCTACAAGCTCCTCAAAAAAAACTCATCACCAGTAATCCCTTTCTTAAATCACTTGTAAAAGCAACTTACCAGGAAGAAATTTATCGTCTAACTAGTAGTAATAATTTATCACAAGTTATATCAACTGATGGATCTAAGCAGGAGTCTATTGGCAGAGTTGCATCTGCTCGTGTTGCCACCTCCCTAGTTAAGGACAGCAACTTTGTTGAGTTAGGCGTAAGAATTAACAACTGGGCGTCTACACTGCAAACTGAATTGTTTGCCATTCTAATGCCTCTATAATTATTACTGATTCTATGTCATCACTGAAGGCTCTTGATTCACATAATGACTCTAATAATATGCCCATTGAAGACGCCAGATATAGATACTAAAAAATCCAAGAAAAAGGAATTAATGTACAATTGTTATGGATTCCATCACACATTGGAATATTCCTTCATGATAAAGTTGATATGTCAGCCAAGAATAGTACCCTGAAGGAGAATGGAGAATATAACTTTGGTATATCTGTGTCCAGTATTAGGAATAATAATAGGAGAGAAGTAAATAATGAAATTGAATGTTATAGGAATGTAATTAGAAGCCTGAGTAGCTCTATAACCCATTATGATAACATAAACGTAGATAAGTACGTTTATGGAGCAACTTGCAATGTGAACAGACTGACTGATGTTGTAGTGGCCAGGATTAGGCTTGGTTACAAGTACTTCTGGCAGTTTGAAAGACACACATGATGATCAAACCAAATGCAAACTATGTGGCCAGCCCCATGGTCACTATCTTGAACACTATGTGCTTAATTGTCCACTTAGTGAGGAATATAGAAATACTATAAAAACCTATGTGACATGTCACGATATCTTATTAATGAAAATAAGGTGCCAGATATATTAAGCAAATTTCCTAAATTTGCTTGTAACAGTTAAGTAAACTGTAGATATAAACCAAAATGTACTCCTGTTAACCCTTTTGAGCCTCCTAGTTCCTAGGCCTTTTGTGCATACATATGCTCTTGCGCTACCCTCCACAAGATGGATATGGGGTACACAATAAACTAGCCACTTCGGTGGCAAAATCTAAATCTAATCATGGGGATGCGCTAAACCTATAGGGGGCGTACAGCCCCAATTCCTCGAATCAAAAGTTCTCTATCCCTCTCTTGAGTGGAGTACACATAAGTAATTAGTATTCATACTGGCATCATTATATACTACATATCTTCAACATAAATATGTCAGTGTGTCATGATGACTTGCCCTGGTATATCTATACAGATCCTCAAAAAGATATGTAAGTACTTATCAGAGTCCCTATGACGTGTATCTCATTTAGAGATTTGCATATCATTCTTCACATCCACCATGAAGCTGCTGAAGGGCTCTTGATCCAAGGAATTGGTGCTACTCTTCAATGTTGATTACTTCCTTTCGTTACCATACTGTTGGCACTGTCCTTGAGAATGTCTTACAACGGACTAAAACTTGGAGTTCAACCTTTTACTTTACTATGCATATAGCAGGGTGAACAAGGGGTGACAAAGTGGACGAAGGGTGACAGAGTGAACAAGGGGTAGAAGGGTGAACAAGGGGTGACGAGGAACTGAAGGGGGGGTACCAGGGTGAACAAGAGGAGACGGTGAATATGGGGTGACAGTGTCCGTGCAGGGGGAGGGGACAGGGACAATGCACTGGCGACCAATACAGGTGAGAGCGCCAGACAGGTCGATGTGGAATGCGCCTGTCAGGCCCCAGGGAACCTAAATTCGTGTCATTTCGTGCTAATACAGGAAGATTCATAGGTGCCACTCACTAGAAGCAGCGCCACACACACACACATACATACATACTGGCACCTACGCACATCACCTGGTGCTCGCGAGAAGCAGCGACCCCCCACCTGGCACGCGTCTCGTCAACTCCCAAGCTTGCTGCTACATGGCGTCTGCCGTGCCTTGGAAATTACATGCTTCGATCTAGCTCCTGTCATAAATCTAAGTCTACCGATAATTACACTGAGGGGGAGGGGGTGAAATCACTCCCCGTAGCCAGGTGCCAGACCAGGCCTCCTGAAAGATGACCTAATCTTTCAGACTACTGACGCTAGTAGCACGCATATAAAGTAAGTACGACGCTCTCTACTTAACATAGGTAATAACATGTGTTAAGTAAAGTTAACCCACACACCCTTCACTTGGTGAATTCCATTAGTGATAACACCTGTGATAACTGCTGGCTCTGTGAACCTCTTATTATAATTAATGATTATTCTTATGAGCCACCCTAGTCTAAAGGGCTCATCACATAAGATAATTAAAGGAGTGGGTGGGGTTCAAACCCGTGGCAAGGCAGCCTTAAAACTACCAAGCTAACGTTCACTGCGATTTTCTCGAATCCTATAAAGTAATGATGTCAAGTCTATACATAATCAACTTATCTTTATCACAGCCCCCTAAAACACAAGGATGCACAAAACAATGCACTAAAAAATACTACGTACACACAAACAAGGATACACAAAACACTGCATTCATGCACATTACACACAAAGATACACAAAGTAATACACATACAGTACAAACCACACACTAACATGGATATTCCCTTGCGAGAGAATATTACATCGCATGCAGTACGAGGGGCAGCATAATAAAGGCAAGTGCTGAGGCAGCGTAGAGGTGATCACTAGTTTGTCAGTCACCAGGACCACATCACCATCACCACCACCACCATCAACATCGTCATTATCATTGCCATCTCCGGGAGACACTTGGGACATCACCATCATCTCTGGGATACACTTGTGGCAAGATTATCATTATTTCTGGGGGACACCAGGAACCAAATCATCGTTAGGTTAGGTTAGGTAAGGTTCGTCAGGAAACAGGACAAGTGTTTCCTGACGCGGGTCTTACAGTCAGATGATGACCCGCCGTTGGAGCTTTTGGTCATCTGACCGAGGCCTTCCGCTGGCTTACCGGTCCACCCCTTTAAAAATCATGGTCATATTTATAACCATTTCGTCATTATCACCATCACCATCTCTAGGACACACCAATAACAAGATCATTATCGTCTCCGATAGACATCATTGACCAGCACATCATCATGGGAAGCGATAAACCCGTATAAGTCGTATAGCGCAGGGGGAATGAAAATTAATCAGGTGTGATCTAAAGAAGAAAAGGATCGATCCAGTTCCCTGGATCAATCCCATATGTAGGAAGGGAGTCAACTGAGCCAGTAGCTCATTCATGGTGACCCTGGTAACACTTCCATTACCTTCCCCAGTTCAGCCTCACACTGCTTCCTCTACACCCACCAGTTCAGCCTCACACTGCTTCCTCTACACCCACCAGTTCAGCCTCACACTGCTTCCTCTACACCCAGCCAAAACCTCGAAAACTAACCTTTCTTACTGCAAGTACTATATGCTAAATATATATGGGGAATTTCCAACAGACACTAAGCTGTTTCCAAGAAGGCCCTTGATAAGCTACTACCTACCTGGAGTCTACCTGGAGGGCATTCCGGGGATCAACATCCCCGCAGCCCGGTCTATGACCAGGCTTCCCGGTGGATCAGGGCCTGATGAACGAGGCTGTTACTGCTGGCTGCACGTAGTCCAACGTACGAACCACAGCCCGGCTGATTTGGCACTGATTTTAGGTATCTGTCCAGCTCCCTCTTGAAGACAACCAGCCCCTTATGGCTGGTGGGAGGCTGTTGAACAGTCTTGGGCCCAGGACACTTATTGTGTTTTCTCTTAGTGTAACAGTGGCGCCCCTACTTTTCACTGGGGGTACGTTGCACCCTCTGCCAAGTCTTTTGCTTTCGTTGCTGGAGTCAATTTCTGCAACAGGTGAGCTGTGATACCAACGTTAGAGTGAGGCCAGCACAATAGTCAAGACTGTTCATGAGATACATTACACAGTCCGAACAAAAGCTATGTTTCGAACTGGGACGGGGCTGTGAGAGTATAACTCCCGGAATATGAGTGAGGAATGCCTCTTTATATAATACATACTTAATACTATACAAAAAATAGCATTCCTCGCATATTAACAGGTATACGGCATACATGACATACTTCTATATTTATTTCGTTAAATATAAAAAATAATAGTAAAAGTAAAATTCAGTCTGTTTTACAACACGTTTTAAAACCATATATAAATATCTTAGTTTTTATGCAAATCTAAATCGCAGCGACTGATGAACGTAATGAAGTCATGAGTTTAATTAGTGGCAACTTTGGCTCTGCGTGGTGTAGCAGCAGCTCGCCATGATTAGAGCACCAGCACATCCATGTGTTGGCAGGGAGGGTGATGGAGTGTTGGCAGGGGGTGATGGCGTGTTGGCAGGGGGGATGATGGAGTGTTGGCAGGGAGATGATGGAGTTTTTGGGGTGACGGGGTGAAATGTTGGCAGGGAATGGAGGGTCATGGAGTGTTGACTGAGATGATGAGTGTTGGCAGGGAGGCGATGGGGTGTTGGCACGGAGGATGTGGGGGGATGGGGCAGGAGCCATGACGTCAGTGTCGCAGTTGCTACGCAACCGCCCACACTTGTCTGGCCAGCCTCGTGACATAACCTATCTACCTACCCGTTACACACATACTAACAAAAATACAACACAATAAAATTCAACAAAAAGCTGGTATTAATTACAGAATACCGCCCAAAGAAGGTATACAGCTAAGAGTCATAGATTGAAGGTTATAAAATGTATTCTGACAGACATGTTTACCAATCATTTCACATTCAATGTAGTACGTAATCCATCAAGAATGAGTGTCTTCACACTTAATTTAACAACCAGGCTAAGACAGTTAGCTAACATGATTGTCTAGCGATTAGCAGATGGAGGGTCGAGCCTCTAACACTGCCATGAATGACCCACAGGGGTTAGGCGGTTCAAGGTGATGATTATGATAATAATAATAATAATAATAATAATAATAAAGCCATGACGACCTAGCATATATTAATATACAATATTTTCAATATTCTTCAAGAAGGAATTAGACAAGTTTCTTAAGTCAGTGAATGATCAGTCGGGCTAAGGTGCTTACGTTAGACCTCGTGTTGCTAGTACCAACAGCCTCGTTAATCAGGCCATCTAACTGAAGACATGGTCTGGGACCAGGCCACCGGGGGTGTTCATTCTCGGAATAATTTCCACATAGAACTTTTTTTTTTTTTGAGGAAATAATGTGTAGGTATCTGGGGCGACCATCGTGAAGGAATGTCGGATAGGCCTTGTGAAGGGGAGTCAAGACAAAGTGAACACTAATTAAAACAATGACCGTTATGCATGGAGTTATTAACGACCTGATTAACAGGAACGCACACACGTACGCACACACACACACAACAGGAGGAAGACCTCGACAGACTATGGAAGTGTTCGAACAAATGGTTTCTTGAGTTTAACCAGAGCAAATTCAGAGTAATGTGAATTAGAGGAAGAGATGGCAGACCGGCCACAAAGTACAGCAGGGACAGAGAGAAGCTGCAAATATCAGATTACAAAGAACCTGGGCGTAAGAATGGCACCAAACATATTGCCAGGATTACACATAAATCGTACAACGTCAGCAAACATCAGAACAACATTCAGGAACTTGAACAAACAATTTTTCAGAATTTTGTGTACGACATATTAGGCCAGTCATTAATTTTAAATATGCGGCTCCAGCAAGGAACCCATACACACACAACCCGCATATATAAAAGAAGAGGAGCTTACGACGACGTTTCGGTCCGACTTGGACCATTTACAAAGTCACACTAACACGAAGGACAGGTGGAAGGGGTATTTATAGGCAGGCAGACAGGGGAGGGCACAAGAAAGTGGTGGAGGGGTAATGGAGGTAGTAGTGATAGTGGTAGTGGTAGTAGTAGTGGAGTCAGTCATAAGCTAGGAAAGGAGCAGTGCAAAGACGCTGGCGGCCCGCAAGGGTAAGAACAAGAACAAATAGCCAAACTTCGTCCTACGATGTAAGCCTCGCACTCACTATTGTGTGGGTACTTTGGAGATATGGACGGTCGTAGTGAAACACACAAGGCGGTTAGTAACTAAATATTGACAGAGTCTTGAGGGCAGGATAGCCCAGCCTACCTGTTCGGTTCTACTCCTGTCGACGAAGTGAGAGAGATGCCTGGGGGCCAGAGCTCACATGCCCAGGGCCATGACGTCACAGCTAGCCGCTGGGCCTAGCTGAGCAGGGATCATATATATAACATAGCTGATACTACTACGATATACTACACAAGTATATTACATAGGGATTCAGTAACACTACTGACATCACCATAGGAACTGGAGATCTTTAACAAATACGAGTTATGACTTTTATGATTCTTTGCGAAGCCACCGTTAATAAAACGCGTTCTATAACTTACTGTACACGTCATTCTCCTGAGCCAACTTGTTGGCAAATTAGACAATAATATCGGTGTAGAACAAGGCTGAGAAGAAAAGGCATAGTAGCCTAGGTAAAGCCCTGTACTGTAGTAGGTTCCCCGGTATAATCGCCCGGCCCGGGCCTTTTCCAAGTGGTGGCCCAGCCTTGGCTCCCTGTCGAGGGAGTGTCTCAAACCAATGTCTGCCATGGGAGGAGGTACAAGTACCTCCTCGTCTTCTGGGACTAGCTGTCTCCAGGCCTAGCCCCATTCCCCGCCCCCACGGGGCTCGGAGGGAGAAGCTAGGCACCTTGTGCTGCCACAAATCCCGTCCACACTGGGCTCGAAGGGTGTGGCAGTTGCATAGCAGCAGACGATGTCTGGAGGTGCAAAGGCAGCAAGCACTACAGGATTCCTTTCCAGCCACACCCCAGCTTTGGGCCGAGGCCCGAGCGCTGGGGAGGCTCAAGAATGCCTCTTGCTGAGTGTTGCTGCTGCTACTACTTCACTTGTCCGTTGCACTCTGAGGTAAAAGCCAATCGGCCATGTGTACGATCAGCTGATAACCGGACAAAAATTGAATCCGAAGTCTTCACTAGTCACATCAGTAACAGCTTTGACAGGGTCATGATGTTTTGGCAACGCACACCCGTGATTACCTCCTCACTCGCTCCTTGTCGTTCCCACTACAATCATCATCAATTACTAAATAAAAAAAAAGTCATGAGTGTGTCGAGCTCGAGTAGATATTTAACAGGCCATTCCATTCATGACAAGCAGGTTCCGGCCTCAGGTCATATGAACAGAAATTCGAGTGTTATTTCTAAAGCCCCCCACCCTCTGGCATCCGGCAATAAATGGTAGTCACTGAAGCGAGTACAATTTTGATTTCAAAATAAGCTAGACAAATACATGTCGAACCTGACAGTGCTCTGACGTTGGCCTCTGTGCCGCTAGCACCAACAGTCCAACTAATTAAGCCATTAACTTAGAAGCCTGCTCCGAGGACGGGCCTCAAGGGCGATGACCCTCTCCCCAGGGTCATCAACAGGTAGTACAAGTAGGTAGAAGTGAGTAGGACCTGCCTAGTACGACACAATGTCTACTGCAGTCCTTTATTTTAAAAAAAAAATGTAAGGTGAATGGAAGTGGCGCGTCAGCACCATCATGGAGCATGACTCATGGGTCGCTTACAGGGGATGTCGAACACCTGAGCCGGCGAGCTCAACATGATCTCTGAGACCGCTGGCTGGCGGCTTAGGAACAACCTTAATAACCTGACCAGTCCAAAATATTCAGCCCGCAAAGCAACCTGCGCTAATAGCATGTCAGTTGTTTAGGCTGAAATGTACTGCCTTTACACCTTTATCCTCTCAAGAAAAAAATAAATTTAAGACTATCAAATACTGAAGATTCAGTTTGGCAAGAATGGCAGTCTGGGAGGAGAAACAAGTAACAAGTGTTGAGAGACGTTACCCTGGGCAGCACATTACTGGCATGCTCCGTCAGACGTCATGAGTGCCAAGGTGCAGACGAAAAGAAAGATGGAGGGAAAGGGAATAATGAAGGGGAGTGGGGCGGGGAAAGAAGGTGGAAGATTTTGTATAAATGGTTTACAAAATCGACAAATAAATAATTGAGACACATGGGCAACATTTGGGAATCTTTATTCTGAAAACGTTTCGCCAGCTAGTGGCTTCTTCAGTCCAATACTTTGATGAAGATTGATGGACTGAACACATTGACTCAAGGCTGAGGGACTGATTACCTCAAACTCCTCATCTCACACCATTCTTCTCTGTATTGGACTGAAGAAGCCACTGGCTGGCGAAATGTTTCCAGAATAAAGATTCCCAAATGTTGCCCAAGTGTCTCAATTATCAAGGTGGAAGATGATGGGGATGGAAGAGAAAAAGGGAATCTCACTAATTCAGAGACGAATCACTCACAAATGTTGAAGAAATATCAAAATATTTTATCCAGTGAAATATTACCAGTTATTCTTGAAAAATTCCCTGATAAGTGTGTAAACCTGACTATGGCAAACCAAAATATAAGTGATGATTTTTTTTTAGTTAGTGCACCTTCTGACAGGAACTCACATGGTGCACAAAAATGTGTGCTAGATTCTCATCAGAGCTGGTAGGAAATGACTTCGAATACACATTAAAACCAGCTTTACGGCAAAGTCAATTCACAAATGTTTTGAGGACGCAAATTTAAAGGAGTCAAACATGGACCATTCTTTTGAGTTTACATGTGCCAAATTTACTGTAGATTTTTTAAATTGTAAACAACCATGTTGGTGAGATGTGAAAAGTTAAAAACAAGGCCTACTAGTCCATGAAGCAAAGGTCCACTTGGCCGTGCGGGGAAAGGCAACAGGGAGGCATACTGGTCTATGTATGGCAAGACTTTCTAACAACCATTATTACCGTTATCAATCCTGTCCATTACAGCAGTCCTATTCTTATTTTTTTATTTATTAACACATCGGCCGTTTCCCACCAAGGCAGGGTGGCCCGAAAAAGAAAAACTTTCATCATAATTCACTCCATCATTGTCTTGCCAGAGGCGCGCTTACACTACAGTTATAAAACTGCAACATTAACACCCCTCCTTCAGAGTGCAGACACTGTACTTCACATCTCCAGGACTCAAGTCCGGCCTGCCGGTTTCCCTGAATCCCTTCATAAATTTTACCTTGCTCACACTCCAACAGCACGTCAAGTCCTAAAAACCACTTGTCTCCATTCACTCCTATCAAATACGCTCACGCATGCTTGCTGGAAGTCCAAGCCCCTCGCACACAAAACCTCCTTTACCCCCTCCCTCCAACCTTTCCTGGGAGTATAAGCACTCTCACAGAGAAAACTTGAAAACTAATATAGTTGGGATGGAGAGGAAGGTGCAAACAGAAGCAAGAGAAGGAAAACATGAATAAGAGTGAAGAGGAAGAAGGAAGAACACAGAGTGGGGAAAGGCCGTGGAATAGGGGCGAACAAGAATAAGAAGACGAAGACCTTCCTTGGATTATTAATCTCGAAGGGTTAATAACCCAGAATAACTCATTAAAGGCACGCAGTATTGCCTATTTTCCCAGGATAAGGCTCACAACACCGACTGTCTATTAACTGGTACTCAGTAGCTTGAGTTCACAACAAGGCTTGAGACGAGCAGGGTAGGTGGAGTAGGACAGGTGCAGTGGTGTTGCCTCAACCAGAGCGGAACCCGACTGTCACGGTTCGATTCACCCACGTACTCCCTCCGCCTCCTTGACGGATGGACGGACAGCAACCACCATTTGGTTGCATCGACGCTCAACGTCCTCTCATCACAGTCATGAATACTGCGATTCCATCTTCAGTCACTTCAAATAAGACCACATTTTCACCTTCTTACACGTTGCTTTTCCAGAGAACTACATTTCTTAACATTTCTGGCTGAAAGAAATATCTACTTAACCTTCCTAATCATTATTTTTATTTATATTCCAGCATAAGAAGTAATGGTAATTTGGTGTCATGAAACGGACAAAGATGCGAGAAGTCATATAAGCTTTTCCTAGAAACTATTTATTGTAGTTGATGGTATAACAAGTGAGCTGAGCAGCAAAGTAAAATATGGCTGGCGAAATCGTAATGACTCTTATTAGGACTAATAATATTAAGCTGGCGTGGTACTTGCTAGTCTTGCCATGATATCTGGCCTGTATCTACCTTTGTCCAACCTACCTGGTTTATATATATCTTTATTCTCCATACCCGACCTACAGTTGCCTTGATCTTGCCATACTAGCCTATGCTTACCTATATATATATATATTTCCAGCCTCGCCACAGCCTGTAACTTGCGGTGGATTACACTGAACGAAACTTTGTCTCAATTAAAGCTTGTTCTAAAACGTGTCTGTTTTCTTCACATGGTCTCCCTACAATACGACTACTGTCTATACATGGCTACTATCCAATCGTCTTTGTATCAAGCTCCTCTCTACTGTCTACCATCTACCCGCCTATTATCCATCAGTCTACTATCTACTATCCACCAAGTTATGTTGCTGCATGAATAATTCTAGCAGCGAAGACGTTCAGGTGATTGATCTTTGCAATTTACAAGCAGACGCTGGCTGTCTTACAGCACGCCATGCCTGAAGAGAGGAGCACCATCACTCAGCATTCAGCACGCCCAGCATCAGCATTCCTAGCATCACTCAGTACCAATATTCCCGGCATCACTCAGCATCAGCACTCCCAGCGTCACACAGCATCAGCACTCCCAGCGTCACACAGCATCAGCACTCCCAGCGTCACACAGCATCAGCAATCCCAGCATCATTCAACATAACACCCAGCATCAACACTCCCAGTATCACTCAACACCAACACACCTTGCATTAGCACTCAGCATTACTCAGTATCAACACTGCCAACATCATTCAGCGTAACACCCAGCATCGACACTCCTAGCACCAGTCAAAACCAACACACCCAGCATCACTCATCAACACTCCCAGCGTCACTAAATATCAACACTACCAGCATCACTAAATATCAACACTCCCAGCGTCACTAAATATCAACACTCCCAGCATCACTAAATATCAACACTCCCAGCATCACTAAATATCAACACTCCTTAACCGGCAATAATTTGATTATTGCCGGTTAAGGAGAATTTAAGTTAGATTATAGAAATCTAATATAACGTAATCTAAAATAACTAATGGTTAACTGCAATCTTATTCTGAAATCGAGGCAGGTAAGTGCGTCGTTTGGTTCATTGTGTATAAAGCCTATCGGTATATATACACTGAGAAACCCACATTCTCGGTTTATTTTATAAACACATTAAAAAAACGGAGAATGATGAGGATGTTAGTCCCCAAGCACCCACCACAGATCTGACTCCCACCCGGACCTCTGGTCTTATCTGCTTTATTCTTCAAGTGATTTTTATTGACTCGAATGCCTAGTTAACACCCAGAAGATTTCCATGTCTAGACTTTATCTGGACTGCCTCTCTCTGGCTGCACTGCACCACTACACTGAGATAAACATAAACATTCAAGAAGTTAGTCATGATTTTGTTTGCAATCTTTTACCTACCTAAACACAATTTATTATTTTTGTTCTTGTTTTTGTTGTTATAGTTGTTTGTTGTATTCACCCGAATGCACTAAAACTGTAAGGGTCATACAGCGTTTGGGAAATGGGAGTGGAGTAAAGTGTAATCTGATTTGATCAGAAGATGGAGAGCACAGCTACAATTTCCTAGACCAAGAGTCCTTCACAAGCATCAAGTTTAATTAAAGTGTTTGTGCTAATGCTTACTGCATTATTAAATGAACCATCCCAGTCACAGGCATGAGTCGTTGTGTCTCAGGTAGCACCACGTACGTGTACAGGCACCACGTACGTGTACAGGCACCACGTACGTGTACAGGCACCACGTACGTGTACAGGCACCACGTACGTGTACAGGCACCACGTACGTGTACAGGCACCACGTACGTGTACAGGCACCACGTACGTGCACAGGCACCGCGTACGTGTACAGGCACCGCGTACGTGTACAGGCACCACGTACGTGTACAGGCACCACGTACGTGTACAGGCACCACGTACGTGTACAGGCACCACGTACGTGCACAGGCACCACAGCATTTTCTACTGTATCCTTTTCTTTCTACAATACTTCTTTCTGTGCCTGTGACTGGAAGATGGATTTTCGAGTTCCTAACACACAGAACACAAAAAGTAGTAGTGAACAGGGCAAGATCCAGCATCAGCGAGGTCAAAAGCTCAGTGCCCTAAGGCACTGTCCTGGCGCCTCTGCTGTTTCTCATCCTCATAGCAGACATAGATAAAAACACCCAGCACACTTTTGTATCATCATTTGCAGATGACACTAAAATAAGCATGAAAGTCACTACGGTAGAGGACACTGAAAAATTACAGGAGGACATAAGCAGGGTCTTCCAATGGGCAGTGGAGAACAACATGACGTTCAATGGTGATAAGTTTCAGCTGCTTAGGTATGGAAAAAATGAAGAACTCAAAAGGAACACTATATACAAAACGCAAGAGGGTCACCACATAGAACGAAAGCAACACGTAAAGGACTTGGGAATAATTATGTCTGCTGATCTGTCGTTTAAAGACCATAACAAGACAAAGATCACAACAGCCAGGAAGATGACGGGGTGGGTATTGAGAACTTTCAAAACAAGGGAAATAATGCCGATGGTGACACTATTCAAATCGCTAGTGCTCCCCACTTAGAATACTGCTCAGTGCTGACGGCCCCGTTCAGGGCAGGAGAAATAGCAGAGCTGGAACAAATCCAGAGATCGTTTACGGCTCACATTGAGCCATTGAAACATCTAAATTATTGGGAACGCCTTCAAGTCTTGAACATGTACTCATTGGAGCGGAGGAGAGAGAGATACATGATAATATATAGTACATGGAAAGTACTTGAGGGCCTGGTCCCAAATCTGCACACTGCCATAACAACATACTGGAGTGAGAGATATGGGAGAAAGTGTAAAATAAACCCAGTGAGGAGCAGGGGTGCGGTGGGGACAATACGGGAGCACTGTATTAACATCCGGGGTCCCAGACTATTCAACATCTTACCAGAAGATATCCGAAACACGGCTGGAACCAGTGTAGAAGCCTTCAAGAGGAAACTGGACAAATATCTTCACCAGGTGCCAGATCAACCAGGCTGTGATGGATATGTGGGGCAGCGGGCCTCCAGCAGCAACAGCCTGGTTGACCAGGCAAGCACCAGACGAGCCTGGCCCATGGCCGGGCTCAGAGAGTAGATACTCTCGAAACTCTTCAAAGGTATATAACACTTCTCTCTTAGATAAGGAAATATTATTACCTGGAGGGTATTCCGGGGATCAACACCCCCGCGGCCCGGTCCACCACCAGGCCTCCCTGTGGATCAGGGCCTGATCAACTAGACTGTTACTGCTGGTCGCACGCAGTCTAACATACGAACCACAGCCCGGCTGATCCGGCACCGACTTTAAGTATCTGTCCAGCTCCCTCTTGAAGGCAACCAGGGGTTTATTGGTAATTTCCCTTATGCATGGTGGGAGGCTGTTTGACAGTTATGGGCCACGGACACTTATTGTGGTTTCTCTTAGTGTACCAATGGTGCCCCTACTTTTCATTGGGGGTATTTTGCAGTGCCTGCCCAATCTTTTGCTTTCATAGGGAATGATTTCTGTGTGCAGATTAGGGACCATTCCTTCTAGGATTTTCCAAGTGTAGATAATGATATATCTCTCTCACCTGCGTTCCAGCGAGTACAAGTCAAGTGCTTTCAAGCGTTCCCAGTAGTTAAGGCGTTTGACGGAACTTATATGTGCAGTAAAGGTTCTCTGTACATTCTTTAGATCTGCAGTTTCACCTGCTTTGAATGGAGATGTTAATGTACAGCAATATTCCAACCTAGAGAGAACAAATTATTTAAAAAGGGTCATCATTGGCTTGGCATCTTTGTTTTGAACGTTCTCATTATCCAACCTATCATTTTCTTCGCAATGTGAGTGGCACTGTTGTGATCCCTGAAAGCGAGATCCTCAGACATTACCACTCCTAGGTCCCTCACATTACTTTTCCGTTCTATTGTATGATTAGTTTGTAGTATAACTCAGTTCTAATTATTATCTCCAGTTTTCCATAACGGAGTAGATGAAATTTGTTTTCATTGAACATTATATTGTTTTCCGTTGCCTATTGGAAAACTTGGTTTATACCTTCTTGGAGGTTAACCGTGTCCTCAATGGATGACAGTCTCATGCAGATTCTAGTATCGTCTGCAAAGGATGACACGGTGCTATGGATTACATTTCTGTCTACGTCTGATATGAGGATGAGGAACATGAAGGGGGACGAGTACTGTGCCTTGTGGAACAGAGCTTTTCACTATAGCAGTTTCCGATTTAACTCTGTTTACCACCACTCTTTGTGTTCGATTGGTTAGAAAGTTGAAGATCCATATTATGAACAATAATTTACAGGAATATTTTAAGATGTGCCTGGCGCTAAGCTTTCGTTGGAAAAAAAATTGTAAGAGATCTTTTTAGTAATTCGAGGTTAGAAATACTTAACACGACCAGACCAGACAATAAAAAAGTGCTTATGGTTTGATTTGGAGACAAAAATTTTACTGGCCTAACTAAGAAAAAAAATCAGTGTTGATTTAAAGCAACGGAAGTGTTACGAACTCTTCGACATAGAATAGTTATTTATAAACATAAGGAAAAAACAGTTTTACAGCACACACACACACACACACACACACACACACACACACACATGAACGCACGCACGCACACACACTGTTGCAGCATATGGGCGCCTGTCAAACCTAAGAATAGCGTTTCGACATCTAAGTAAGGAGACATTTAAGACAATGTACACTGTGTACGTCAGTCCCATATTGGAGTATACAGCACCAGTATGGAACCTACACCTGGTCAAACACGTCAAGAAATTAGAGAAAGTGCAAAGGTTTGCAACAAGACTAGTCCTGGAGCTAAGGGGTATGCCCTACGATGAAAGAAATTAACCTGACGATACTAGAGGACAGGAGGAAAAGAGGTAACATGATAACGATATAAAATACTGAGAGGAATTGACAAAGTGCATAGGGACAGAATATTTCAAAAATGGGACACAGCAACAAGGGTCACAACTGGAAGTTGAAAACTCAGATGAGTCACAGGGATGTTAGGAAGTATTTCTTCAGTCACAGAGTTGTCAGGAAGTGGAACAATCTGGAGTGATGTAGTGGAGGCAGAATCCATACACAGCTTTAAGAAGAGGTTCGATAAAGCTCATGGAGAAGGGAGAGATTGGACCTAGTAGCGACCAGCGAAGAGGCGGGGCCAGGAGCTATGAATCGACGCCTGCAATCACAATTAGGTGAGTACAAATCAGTATTCCGACCACTGAAGTTTTTAACATACAAAAATAATTTGCCAAGGAAATTGAATCCTGTGTGACTGCTGACGATGTGAAATTAATGAGTTGGACAACAACTGGAGAGACTTCAAGACTTGAACAGGATGCAAACACGGCCAAAAAAACAGATGGCTGCAGTACGTGAATTCAATCCTGATAAGTGCAAGGTATATAATGAAAATAAGTGAGATGGAAGCCATACATGATTGCTTTGCGATCTTTACTGGGTAGTTTATTAACATGTAATGAGGTTGCTGGTGGCCCTGCCCTCGGGCGCCACATTGCAGTATTTACATAGCTGCTAGTCCTGCCTGCCACCACTCAACATCACATAAAACTTTCCTCGATATAAATTAAGGGTTCATTTTTAAACCTCGGTGTACAACATCTAAAACAAGACAGACTGATTTAGAAGAAGAGACAACTTGATAATACTGACAGATATATGAATGTAATTGGTCAGCTGAAGTGAAGTGTACTACACATCAGTGCACTAGAGACCACTAAGTCAGCACTAGACTTACGCAAGATATCACTGTACATACAAATAAAGAAGTTAAACTGACTCAAATGCAACAGAAACGTGTGAACACTTTTGTGACAACTGTAAATAAATAAAAATGGGATATCCATTCAAAATATGGCAAATATTACTTTTCAGGTGATATATGAAAACATTTTGATGAACTAAACACGACAGTTACATTCAAACACCATTACTGTTTACATTAAGATTCTTATTACTCCTCCAAACGAATGACCTAGCTGCCCCAAATATGCCAGCTCTACAAACCTTATTAAACCTTTAAATAAACCAAAACTTACAAATGACCATTGAATTGTCCATCATGTACACGCCTCCCTCCTACCAAAAGCACAAGTTCCGTGATAATAGCTAAAAACACCCTCTCTCCTTCCTGTTAGAAATATAGAAGTTTTACAAAATAGGCTTCAACAAGCGTAAAACTTTTCCTGATGATAAAGGGAAAACTACTAGCATTTGTCTGGCAAATCACACGTGTCTTAATCCATGAAACAAGTATATATCTGCAACTGGTGTCCATAACAGGAACAAGGTATGGTGCCAACGCACACCACAACTCTACTGCTTCCATCAGCAATACAGAACTTGCACATGTTAAAATACATAATACCATAAAATACACGCATGAACTAGCATGCACATTATACAAAGAAAAAAAACAGTCATAACCTTTAGTTAATCAACACGATGAACGTTTCACCTGATCAAGTAGGAGTCCTTGGGATCCTAACCAGGTGCAACGCCTAACGTCTGCCCATGCATCGCCGCTTCTCACCTACCTGCAAGTAAAATAATTATTTTAACAACACTGCAGTTTTTATAACTTCTATTTTAACACCTCTTTTAACGTTACCTTTAGGAAACAAGTCATTATACTGTTTTTGGAACAATTTACAAGTAACCCACAATTTTGAAATAGAAATTGGACGACGTTCGTGTCCGTCCTGGATTATTTTCACTCGCAACTTGACGGACCGAGCATTCTCGGTTTGTGGGTTAATTATGAATATTACATTTCATGACTACCAAACAGCTAATTAGCCAGCAATCAAAAATATCTACTAATAAATGTCCATTTAGCCATAATTTCTTTTATAAAAAAAAACATCACATAAACTAAGTCTCCAAAGCTACTCAAATCAAGCCACCATTATTATCACCATGTAATCCACCTATGAATATTTTTTTCTACGTACGTCAAATGCAGTTATGTACAAGGAGAGGTGGCCATCAGGGTCGACCGTTCTACAAGTCACAGCAAGACTGATCGTACCCGATGTCGCCGCCTCAGGTGAGGAGGAAGCGGGAATGGGGAAGGCAGAGGAAAAGCTGGACTTAAGAGATATCTCTGACCAATCGAAAAGAGTCAACAAATTGGTGAGAGAATTGCTGGAAGGCAATGCGGCCTAATAACCTCAACTGGACACTTAAATTCAAAATTACAACACAATTACAACAGTATTGTACACATGCCGATATAATCTCAATTTCTAAACTATTAAAAATAAATTCATATCGAAAGTTCGATAGATGATAACACACAATATACGAAATGATAAAAGAACTAGTTATAAAGCAAAATGCTAATACAATTTCCCAAATATAAGTGTAAATAAAAATATTTAAGATTATTAAAAGAGTGTATCGATGACACCATTCGTACCGAAAATTATGGCATAACTGAAAGATCATCATCCTAGAGCTCCAATTTAGTGATAATTGAGACAATGTTTGTAAATAATTTCGCCAGTTTGCGAATTGATAAGTATTTCAAATCTCTCTCGTTGTCCACTGCATGTGGCAGGATTCCATGAAATAACTCAAAACGAGCTTGGTGCCCGGGTATGGTGCCCGGGGTATGGGGAAACATCGTCTGGCTCCGGCTGGACGCCCATACTTATCTGGGGTCCAGCTCCATGGTAAAGTACTGGTTACTCTGATACAAAGTTTGCAGGTTCGAGTCCTGCTGTGGACGTAGAGACAATGATTATATATATATTCTTTCTTTCTTTCAACACGTCGGCCGTTTTCCACCGAGGCAGGGTGGCCCAAAAGGAAAAACGAAAATTTCTTCTTTTACATTTAGTAATATATACAGGAGAAGGGGTTACTAGCCCCTTGCTCCCGGCATTTTAGTCGCCTCTTACGACACGCATGGCTTACGGAGGAAGAATTCTGTTCCACTTCCCCATGGAGATAAGAGGAAATAAGAACAAGAACTAGTAAGAAAATAGAAGAAATCCCAGAGGGGTGTGTATATATATGCTTGTACATGAATGTGTACTGTAACCTAAGTGTAAGTAGACGTAGCAAGGTGTACCTGAAATCTTGCATGTTTATGAAACAGAAAAAAGACACCAGTAATCCTACCATCATGTAAAACAATTACAGGCTTTCGTTTTACATTCACTTGGCAGGACGGTAGTACCTCCCTGGGCGGTTGCTGTCTACCAACCTACTACCTAGAATTTTATATATATATATATATATATATATATATATATATATATATATATATATATATATATATATATATATACATAATCATTGTCTCTACGTCCACAGCAGGTGTCACCATGTTCACGCCAGCCCTGGGTGCTGAAGCTTACCCAAGCAAGCTACGGCAAGAAAAGGTCACGGGCGCAGCTATACTAAAACTGAGCTTTAAATGTGCTAGCCCTGGCCTATCTAAACTATATAGGAAGAGGGGAGATAAAAAGCCTCAGGTCAAGGGGTCAGCTGTTTATTAAAGCTGACAATTTTATGACTAGTCCTTTACAGGAGTGATCCTGATCCCGACCCTAAACGTTGACAGATTTGGACCAGATCAACACGTTTTCCGGTAGTGACCTAATCTCGGGAGCTTGGACGCTAAAGCTCGTCAAACTGTTTAAGAGCAGATACACATCAACATATTGCCAATTATAGAAAAGAGATGAAAATGGTTGAGCGTGTATATAAATTAGATTATGGTACGACAACAACATTGCGTGCACATGTTTACAGTGGAAATGTCCGACTCAGATGTATCACGATTGCAAACAAACCATACCACGGGCGGGGATAGCCACTGGGCCAGCTGGCTACAATAAGATTCATCCAACTAGGTATATTTATACACCATAGGAAGGCTAGCATAGGCACCACCACAAATGCAAGTTTTTACAGACGAATCTCCCGCCAGAGTGGCCGTGACTAGCTCTAGTTCAAGTCCCCTCAAACAAACCATACCATGGGAGGGGATAGAACCCGCGATCCGAGAGTCATAAAACTCCAGACCGTCGCGTTAGCCACTGATGACGGCTTTGAGGGGACTTGAGCTAAAGTTAGTCACGGCCACGCTGGCGGGAGATTCGTCTGTAAAAACTTGCATTTGTGGTCACAGTGGTGCCTATGCTAACCTTCCTAGGGTGTATAAATATACCTAGTTGGATGAATTAGATGAAAATTGGATACATAAGTAGTGTGCAGCTACCCTATTCAATATAAGTTACTGTGCACTGCGTGAATAAAAGCTAGCTGCTTCCATGACATATTCTATCACAAGGGAAAGAATATGATATGATGCAATAAAATGCGTTAACCTGAGATGGGAGACTTCATTAGTGTGATGATATTATCAAGAATGGGCGAAGGATGAGGGTCATTAACGATAATTTAATCACTAAATAGGAATTAAAGCAAACTGTCAGGTATGAACGCATATATACAGAGATATACATCCCTTTGTGTACATTGTACCCGTTAAGGGTATAGCGCTGGGGACGAAAGACACAGACAGTCGGTGTAATAATTGTTGCTCGTCTTCTCCCCTCCCCACCACTCCCTTTGTGATAACCTGATAACATTAATCTCGCACAAAAACACCCGTGTTTACCCCGCATTGCTATGTACACAGAAACAAATACAAATGTTAACGCACTGCAACCACTTTGATCGAGTGCATGATTCGCCAGTTCGCCCGGCTTAATGGATCTTAAACTTTGCCAGGCAAGGACAGTTGACCAGAAACGTCACATATAATTGTTAATTTTAAACATATGGATAAAAAATAACTTCACACATGCAATGTAAACACGTGTATACGTCTTACCAAGAAGAGTAATACGTATTTTCCATTTGAGACTAAGAAGGCAATTTCGCTGTCCTCCCAAAACTCAAGACTTTTTGGGTTTTAAAAAGTTTCCTATATAAAATAAGAAAGATTTAGATTTGTGACTTCATCTATGGTACATGCAAAGTTTATTTACAAATGTACTAATCACTGCGTATTTTTAAAATATCAAAGCCAAAGAAGTTTCATGATTTTGGACGACAGTGAGACCAATCACAATAGGAACTCTGATTAGAACTGCTCCAATGCAAATGGTGCAGGGATTATGGGCTTACCTCACATCTATTTACTATTTGCCTCACGCCCATGGGTCGGCAGTTACAGCCCTAAATAAAATTACAAAAAGTGATAGAGTAATGAACAAGCTCATTTATAATATACACACTAAATTTGTTAACTTTAATTTAGGTGTGGTCAGAGGCATGATAGCAACACCTGAAGGATGAGAGACGAATATGACGTTACCAAGAGCGCAAACAACAAAAACAAAAAAGCAGCAAGAGCAAAACATACACAGCACGAATAAAAATCAGTGACTGACAAGAATACTACAAAGAAAAACCTAAAAAAAAAAATCTCATTAATCATACCATACAACTATAATAAATTTAATGTAATTTACATAAGTGACGAAAAACAGTAAAGAACGTTAAACAATTAGAGAAGCAAAAATGTAAGGAATTAACCTAAACTGTCTCGTAACTCAATGGTTTTCGAAGTTAGTCACAATCAAGGACCCGGGTTCAAGTCTTGAACGAGGCGAAACGCACGGGCAATTCTCCTATCTGGTGTTCCTGTTCACCTAGCAGTAAACAAATATCTAGGAGTTAATCAGCTGTTGTGGGTCTCATACATAAGGGGGATTACCAACAGACCCCTGGCTGTTTTTAAGACAGCTTTGCAAGTTCCTCAAGTTAGTTCCTAATCAGCTGGGTTGTGGTACATACATTAAACTTTGTGCAGCTAGTAGGGTGTTTAGGCCGGGTCACCATTTGGAGAAGACCCGGGCCGGACATACCGGCGAACCTACAAGAAGATGTGCAGCTAGCACCAACAGTCTGGTTGATCGGGCCATCTACCGGGAGAACTGTCTGGGACCGGGTCACAGGGGCGTTAATCCTCACAACACTCTTCAGGTAAAGTCTAGCAAGACTCATCCTGGGAGAGAGAACCTAACGACCCCTAAGAAAATAAAAAGCCGCAGTTTAGCTTCCTTGAGATATCCTTAGTTATTAATCTCCCCCCCCCCTCCCTGAGTTAACAGTTCGAATAATTATTTTTCTTTAGGCTTACTAAAAATGTTACAATTTGCTCGAAATATAAAAAAAATGGGGTAAATTCGCACAATCCACTTGATTTCTGCCATCACTTGCAAACTTTATAATAAATGTCCAGGCATTTCTTGTGAGAAATGTGCTCCTTTTTTTTGGTGAAGGCCAGAACCATGGCCTCGAAGGTCAGATATTTGGGCTATTAGCCTCAGTTTTAGATATGACTTCATATCTTAAAAAATGAAGCTTTCTCCTGGATGAGTTTCGCCGAGACTCCACAAAATCAATCTTAGGAAAGTCCTTCGTTACTATTGGTACTTCTTGATGCGAAGCGAACACATTACTCTTAAAGACTTACATCCTTCAGCTGTTGTTATTATCGTTACTGCTGGTGCTTCATGATATAGAGTGAACACATTACAACGTTCGTTGACTGTAATGTCACTGATGTTTTTACTTTAGTAGTTTACCAATAAAAGTTTGTTCTGTAACATGTATCTGCGTCTTCATGGGATCCTCATAAGTGTAAAACTGGCTTAGAGGCCAATTTTTCTGAAATGCATCCTGGTGATTAAGACTATCCTTCCTGTCTAACCACTTGTGATTATCAGAATGTGAGGTGGGGGGGGGGTATAGGAATTTGTGATATTTAAAAAGCAGTCTGACTTATGAGATTAATTAGCGTTCTTGGTAATAAAACAATAAATACGAATATGCATAAAGAACACAATCAGGAGGAACACAAGCATGAGCTGAGGGACAGCCGGGGACACGAGTGATGTACACACTATATAGGAGGGCAAATAAGGGAGGGCGGTAATTAGAAAACAGTGAAGTTTTTTGACAGGTTAATCGCCCGAGACTAACACGGTGCGGTGAACACGGAGTGATGACGGGGATGAGGCAAAGTTTTCGCGTTCACCTGCGACCTGCCGCCTCCCACGCCCTAACACCCTTACCCCCACCAAAGACCCTGCCAGGCTGTGATAACAGTTCTGCAACAGTCGTAACAACTCACCCAATTATTCTATGATAACAGCACTACCACTAGCTAAGTGGTAATAAAGCACAAAGAATGCGGATTAAAATATAGCATTCTCCAATTTAGCTCTTACACTTTACTCATTTACCACCTGTGCAACTAATATGACTATTTACTACTTTGCTCTTACACTATACTCATTCACCACGTGAGTAACTTTTTTTATTTAACAAACTTGGATGCAACAGCAATGTGCTGCTACCCTTTTCTATACGACTGTTACATAGTGGGATCATAAGCTACCGTAGCTATGTTTCTATTGTATTCCGTCACACAGGCTAGGTTACATACATAGTGTTGAAATCTGTCTGCTTGACCTGGGAGGCTTCAGTAAGGAAATGAGTACTATATCTTCAGGTATTCCATTAAGGGTTCATCAGCTACGGCAGATTCAAAGGCTTCCTTCCAGCGTAAATAGAATTTCTAGAAAAATATCTATTTTCATAGAGCGAGGACAACAGAAATTATGTATAGGAGGCAGAGGAGAAAGAGTGCTAGGAGAGTGGAGAGAAGAGAGAAATTTGGATGACACAATACATCTACATGTATACATTAATATATAATGCAGAGTTATTCTATACCTAAGACTAACTGATTTGACTGCCACTTTCCTCTTACAGTATACTCGGTTACCACCAACAAATAATTAACGTGCCCATCACAATTTACTTCCTGTTGTCAGCGTGAAAGTCAAATGCAAACTTCTCACAAAGTCACAGTTTGGGGTGGGCCAAAGTATCGGTATCGGTTAAAATTGAGTATCGGTAGGTATCAACTAATTTTGATGGTATTGGTATCGGCAAAAAAAAAAGGTATTGTACCATCACTAGCCACGGTCTTCCAATGCCTTCACTGAACTCAAGTTCAAAGATTTTGAATTTTTTCAACAATATTAAATTTTGCTTTTCCCTTCATAAAGCTGGTTTGAGTTAAACCAATATGGGCGTGTACGATGTCAATGTGAGGAGGAGAATGGGGAGGAGAGGAGGAAGAAGAGAAGGGTGGGGAAGAGGAAGTGAAGGAAGAGGAAGAGAAGGATAGGGAAGGGAGAGAAGTGGAGGAGGAGAAAGAAAAGTAGGAGGAGGAGGAAAAATAGGGAGGAGGCCGCGGCTGCTACCCAGGGTATGTGTAATAACCACCAAAATAGCTAACTATCCCAAGCGACTACCACTGTCAGAATCAAGTCGCAGCTTGAACTGACATGTTGTTATGGTGCACGGAACTAATGCTGACATGATCCTTGACTACCTTGCCTATGTGACTTTCTCACAAATAAAAGAAATATGAAAAAAGCCTAATACGGCAACTTCAATTTGATTTATCTAGTAAAAAATATAACAGGATTGGATGCAGACCAGGCATATGATACTTTATCAAAAACATATGTTTATAAATCATATATTCCATCTTTCATGAAGATATGAGCAGCATGGTATGAATGAAAGTCACAATGCCGTGGCTCAAGCAAGTCACAACCATCCCACAATTTTGATAGAAAATTTTAGACAACGTTTCAATCAGTCCTGGACCATTATAGTCACAATTTTCTCTCAATTGTGATTTGACAATGGTCCAGAGCCGGACTGAAACATCGTCTAAAGTTTCCTCTTCAAATTGTGGGTTCATTGTAAAGAAGAATGTGTGTGAGGCGAGCAGCGACCTGAATGGATGCAGCCAGCCAAGGAGCTTCCTGGCGGTGTGTGAGATACATAACTCCGTCTTGTTGACCTCATGCTGCCTGACGTGCGCATATCAGTAACTGTCAGCCCTTGTTGTGCATGACGAGCGTCACGGGTACCGCCTGGCCACCCTCGTGATCAGTGCCAAGATGCTGGCACCCTCCCTGCCCTGGCACCTGTAGCATGCCCACACCGCCTTCATAAACTTTGGCAGTGGAATACCTGTTTTAATAATGCTGTTCATACATTACAAGAAGCACGAGTACATCGAACAAGATTGAAATTAGGGGTGTGCCAAAGCATCGGTATCAGTGAGTGTAGACTAATTCTGATAGGCTAAAATTGAGCATCGATATCGGCAATTGTTTTGGTATAAGAACATAAGAATGGAGGAACACTGCAGAAGGCCTACTGGCCCATACAAAGCAAGTCCTTATCAAAACCACCACTACCCAAAGCTACCCAAGAATTTACTCCCTTACCCACGACACCAATCAAACCCAGCCCCTCCCACTCATATATTTGTCCACTCTCTTTTTAAAGAGATTGGTCCCATCACTACGAGAAATAAAAGGAAAATTTGTGGCAATCACAGTACAGTATCAAGAAAGTTCCCATGATACCGTAATCTGTAAGACTTGTGCATCATTGCAACGGAAATCAGCAAGTGGAGGTGTGTGACACTTGTACACCTGCACACTAACTACTCCCACACTCACCCTGGCAGTGTTGCAAGATAGAAGCACTTACAACAGTTAGTACCCGCTACTGCTCTGGTGCCTACTCTACCTGAACTTTCTCTCTCTTTAGACTGATTTAAACTCCTAAATTATTCCTCTTTGCGTATTATATATGCCGCCACTGTAAACCAGCAATGACAGACGGAGACACAGACACAGACACACACACACACGCACGCACACACAGATACACTCTCACTAGACTATTCAAGATAAATACTGTGTGCGGCGCAAATCATCACTTATGTCACACATACGAAGGAAAACACAAACTAAAAAAAAAGCATAAGGAATGCGGACAAAGAAATATACTGACAAAGGACCTCAGCTATAGAGCGGAATATACAGGACTCCTATCTTATGTTATATGTTTCCAATGTGCGTTTATCTATGCCAGTGACCAGTGTTGGTTACACTTGTGTGATTGTATATATTGAAGGTTACCGGCATATGGAGGTAAGCACGTCCAGGTTACTACTGTATACACTCGCAATGCTCGTAAACCATCACACGTAAACCGTATCCAACCCTTGTACGTATGACAACTATCTGCAGTAACCTAGATAGGGAGTCGCTCAAAGATGCTATGCATTATGTGCGTCATTATGTGCAATATAGCCACGTCGTACTCCCATGTGTTTAACGAACAAGAAAACTCTTAAGTGAAAAAGATAACGTGGTTTAAGCAAGGTTTATTTTGGTTAGAGAATAATTAAAGAGATTTAATTATGCCTGTTGCACCACTTGTTGATCATAAACTTTTTTTTTATATTCCCCAGTTTAAACATTCTTCAATAAATTCAATGTGGCTGCTATAGCGTTACCTATTTCAACCGAGGAGAGTTCAATCCACTCCACCGAGCATGTTCTTTCCTTCAGTAAGAAAGCACTCCTAAGTCCCTCATAACAGATAATGGAGGTGAATTTTGTAATTAGATTCTAGAAAACCTGTGTACTTTGTTTAAGATTACAAAATCGACATTTGTCCCTCACCATCCTGCCAGTAATGGTTTAGCGGAAAGAACTAATAAGAAAGTCCTTGACGTCTTGAGAGCCACTATCACTCCCAATAGTGCCACCTGGGATAAAGTTATACCTGATGTTCAGTGTGCAATAAATTCTGCTTATAATGCTTCTATAGGTGACACCCCACATTATGCATTGTACGGTGTTGATAAGCGTTTGCCTTATGAGCTGTTATATTCTAATCCGAAACCGACTTACAATCTTGATGATTTCATTGCAACTCGTACCAACCAAGCTCGTCTGTTTATTATCCAATCCATGAGAAGAACCCCCACCACACGTACACTTCCTTGAAGGATATTTTATTGATATTATATAACCCAATAACATTATTAATCCTTAACCTACCTACATCAGACCGGGCCACGGGGGCGTTGACCCCCTAAACCCTCTCTAGGCAAACTCCAGGTAAACATGTGCAAACCATCTGTTATTTCTCCATTCATCAGGACTCTTTCTCTTCTTGATGTATTCCGGTAACCTTCAGACCTCAGTGGGTGAAGTTTTCCTTCCCTCCCTGAGGTGTAGCACTGTTTGTGTGTTTCTCCTGCCATCTCCTCCCTCTTTACCCTGCTTCTCTTCATCCCCTCCTCCCTTCACCTTCCTCTAATGTTAATATAAAAATTTCTAACCTGACTTTTGATTACCCCTGTACTTACCTAACCTATGGAGATACTTTCCGAGATGTGGCTGTTGTATGTAGATGACATATTCTCCTTACAGTGCCTAGGACATTGAGCATCACCGACATCAGCAGATTCAACACAGTCGAGTTTTCCATTAGCTAGTAAGTTTTGTCCTCCCCCAACAGTAAGGTGACATCATTAACTATTTTGTGTACCCCGCCAACAGTACAAGTGACCTTCATGCTACTATATATTTTCCTGTTTGTTTTTTCTATATCTATGGGGTTGATAAAACCCAGTCAGTACCCGATCAGCCGGGTTGTGGTTCGTACATTAGACTACGTGCAGCCAACAGTAACAGCCTGATTGATCTGGCCCTGATCCACCGGGAGGCTTGGTCAAGGACTGGGCCGCGGGAGAGTTGACCCCTGGAACACCCTCCAGGTAGGTAGGTAGAATAATGACTCATATATAAAAGAGACATCCAACGTAAGGTAAGTTTATTTTGGAAACTTAACTTACGTTGTATAATTATCTCTTTTATACATATGTCCGTATTCTACCTACCTACCTGGAGGGTGTTCCAGGGGTCAACGCCCCCGCGGCCCAGTCCTTGACCAAGCCTCCTGGTGGATCAGGGTCAGATCAATCAGGCTGTTACTGCTGGCCGCATGTAGTCTAACGTACGAACCACAGCACGGCTGATCGGGTATTGACTTTAGGTATCTGCCCAGCTCCCTCTTGAAGGCAGCCAGGGGTCTATTGGTAATTCTCCTCATGCCTGGAGGGAAGCTGTTGAACAGTCTTGGGCCCCGGACACTGTGTTTTCTCTTAGTGCACTAATGGTGCCCCTACGTTTCATTGGGGGTATATTGCACCGTCTACCCAGTCTTTTGCTTTCGTAGGGAGTAATTTATGTGCAGATTTGGGACCATTCCCTCTACGATTTTCCAGGTGTAGATTATGATGTATCTCTCTCGCCTCCGCTCCAGTGAGTATTATATACATTGTAACAATACTTGCTTAGCATTGAGCCAGAAGCTAACTGCAGTATTTCTTACCTCTTATATTCTTTGTCACTTATTGTGTCATGGCATACACAATACCACAAGTGTCGTACAGTGACTACTGACAAGATCACAATAAAAGGTAAAACTCATTTTCACCGTCGAAGTCATAATGAGAGTATAAACAGATGCATACCCAACCCATTAAGAAATTTTCATCATAAAAACAATAAAACTTGCAGTAATTTACAATGTTGCTTCTACAGTATCTCCACAACATCGCTCTACTTCCAAAGTAATGTACAGTATATAAAATAAAAACAGAATATGCTTCAATATAACGATATTATCACTACTACGGCTTTTTTATCTATCACAATTGATCTAATATGACATAATAGACAATATAAATAACAAATAAATATAAATACTTCAGAACGAATAATATGTGGCATAATATGATCGGCACCTCGGGAGTAAACCAAATGATATAAGGCACTGCCCTTGCCGATTTCATTATAAAAGTTTACAGGATGATTATAAACACCATGACAACGTAGAGACAAGTTCCCCACTAATCACATCCCGTGACGAATTAGTACACACAACCTGTCAGGACTGCATGGTCACCTGGAAGTCGTTCCTGGGGTCAACGCCCCCGTGGCCCTGTCCTCGACCAGGCCTCCCGGTGGATTAGATTATTATTATTATTATTATTATTATTATCATCATCACCAAAATCTAGCGCTGGATCAGATAATGATCCATAAATTTTGGCAAAGCCAAAAGGCCGTGCGCTAGTCGATATTTTGGGTCAGACTTTCATTAAGGGCCTGGCTCAGTGCCAGGAGGAACTGAACACTGCAGCGTCTGGAAGCGCGGGGTTGCAGCTCTTGCAAATTCTGCTAGGGCTATTGTGTTTTGTGCACTCACCTATGTGTTCACTCATCTGAGTACACTCACCTTTGTGTACACTCACTTGTTTATTCCACTTACCTATTACTATGAGACTGAGAAAATGCTTCATAATATATGTCCGCTATTTCTAGTTATAGCATTTCAAACAGTCTTGTTCTGAAAGTTCTAGTTATCTAACCAATCATTTTCCTTGCAGCTGCGATCATAATAATATTGCGCTCCTTGAATGTGAAATCTGAAATTATCACTTCCCATTTCCTAGTACAGTAAGATGGTATGCTAGCGTAGATTAAGTACCTGGCCTTCGACAGTTTTAGAGAAGCCCAATAGTTCTGAGAGGTATAGGAGCTTATACATTTTATTAGGAAAATAATAGAGCCAAGGTACCCAGGAGGAAATAAGGGGTTGTTGAAGACTAAAGGACAAAAGGTAAGACCTTCTCCTAGGTAGGCAACAGACAGATTCGCAGACACAGCAGAGCCAAGGAGGATTATATTCACGGTAAGCGCTAAACCCGTAAGGGCCATGTATGACTTTACGGCCTTTATTGGATCAAGAGCCCTAGGAGGAGCTGGGGCAGGTGAGGTGGGTCCAGGACGCAGCAGCAGATCCCGAGGCTAGGCTGCGGGGCACAACGCGACCCGCCACAGGAAGCCACGCTACCTCACCCTTCCTGTGACATTCACCTCAACGTTCCGGTTGCGCCTTCCATCCCTGTCATCTTCTTTATGGTCTACTCTCCACATGTATTACTATTCGCATCTATCACTTAACCGAGGCGACTGAATATTCCACGAGGTAATCAAGTGCATCTAAGTAAGTAAATTTAGGTACACGTCCACACAAGTACCATTATCATACATAATAACATGTGTACATTACTTTGGATAACCCAGGTTCTGGATAAGCGGTTAATAAGCAGTACTATAAATCCAACATTCAAAATATAACTACGATCCTCTGAAACACCAAAGCAATTATTTAAAACCAGCTACAACACTGGAATATAAAGTGTGGCGGAGCAAGCAACATGTGGTGACCAACAACAGCTGATGGTGTAGACCACGTGGTCAACACCCCGTTTAGAAGCACCATCCTCGCTCGGGCTTCCTCTCTCTCCTACTCCTTATATTGTCTTCACCACAGCCGTCAGAAATCCAATACTAGTTCCATCTTAAGATACATCTATAGCATGAAGGTAGCAGAAGAGGGAATGAAGAGGTTGTAGTGAGGAAGAGTAAGCTACCAAGGAGGCGGCCCCAGTCCCTGGGACGGGATGTGGTTATAAAGCGTGTGGGGCCATCTCGTCCCTGCCCCAGGCCACCCCACAGTATAACAACGTAATGAGCCTCACCGTCGCGCCAAACTTAAGAACAAAATAAAGCAATGTAGTAGGCATATAGGCATAATAGATCATGCTAGGTAGGTTCTACTCACACTCAACCACTTATGTGTCATGTTCACCTCCAGCTCTTTTTTCCCGACAAAAATTGGGTTCAACCATTTAATTCACTAAGAAATACAAGCAACATGACACTCTCCCTAAACAACCACTAGCAACATTACACTCACACTAACAACTATCATTCTCGCCCTAAAACCAACGTCATCTTTATAGCCATCACAAGTCCACCTACATAGAGAGGTATAGCCAGTGTCGTGGGTGGTCACGCGGGGTGGAGCTCCGTCTTAAATTGCGTTTACTGATAGTAGCTGAGGAGACACAGTGCGAGAATTAAGTGTGTGTAACCATAAAGTGCATATACGCATTTGAACCAACATAAGAGAAATCGCAGTGAACATTAAATAGGAAAAAAATATAGACTATAGTGTAAATTCTAGAGTGCCGGTGGAGCAACCGTTAATGTGGGAATAGGCCTGGAGGCCAGCGAATTATTGCCAGATACATCCAAATTCGGAGGTGAAAATTAACAAACATATATTGAACTAACTAAGTAATATAGCGAGTGGCAAGGATATATATGTGCAGGGATACAGTGAACCAAATCTGTAGTAAGAGAAATAGTAATAAATCCCCAGTATAGCTTAAAAGATATGGTATAGCATATGGAAATATACTACAAGGATTGGCACTAGTGAAAATTGCCAGAGGTCCTGAGAAGCAGAAATAACAGATAAGTAAATTCTATAGTTATAAGAAACAAAAACAAGTGATGGTGGCACTGAGGTGCAGGGAATCACAGTATACATAATTGGAGTATAAAACCATGTGAAGTGTCTTTCTCGCTGCCACTACTAAGTGTGGAAGTTTTTGCCATGGGAGTGTAAGGGGAAACTACCGGAAGCATAGGTATCGTGTGGAAATAAAGCAATGACCACAGTATTAGTTCAGTGAAAAGAAAAGGTATCTGGAATAAATATAGTGTATATCCTTGTAATAACCAGTGTACAGCACAGTGATAAACTATTAGGTATAAAATAAAAGTAAATTAAATCCAATAGTAGTGTGGCAGTGTGGGTGACCATTTGCCCTGGAGTGGTCAATGTGACAAGCGACTTTTATAGATCTGAGTTACCACTTATAACGAATAGACTAGGATATCAGGACAGAATAAGAAAGACCTAGTGAACCCAATTGGCAGTAGAAAACACAAGGATAGTGATCTAAGAAAATGAAAGTGGTCTAAAACGGGGCATAGCATGACAGTATAGGACTGAGTGGTGTGCTTTAGTCATACGCCTGGCAGTGCTGAAGTCAGCCACGGAGGCCTACCATACACACCCATAAAAACACCATATACACCATACCACAATATCCTGTCTAGACCAGTGTGGGGATCTCAGTGAGAATAATACATTAAAATGTATATAGGACTGATCAGAGAGGAATAAATATAGAAAGAGTTATACAGTGAGCAAACAGAAATAAATACATATTATAACAATAATATAATATAAGGTGTAGTAAGTCTCCATAATCAGTACATCCCACATATACTAATAGGATACAGGCAGGATGGCAGTACAGTATATCTGTGGGACTTGTGAAAAGGCTCTTGGGAAAAGATCTAGAATCACATGCAACCTTTGCTTCTCAAAACATCATGTCACATGTTCAAAAATTAACACAGTAACAAGAAGTGACATCCGTCTAGAAAGGTGTTTCTGGATCTGCAACAAGGATGTGGAACTATGGAAAGATATCAGGAAAGCACTCAGGAGGCTAATAAACAATAAGCATGAAGAAAAAGAGGAACTATTGAATAGTCTCCCCGGTATATATAGATCTTGGGAAGATAGGAAAGGGGTAAAGTACAACACACAGAATGACCAGTCTACAACAATTGACCCAAAAATAAACAGTCATCCACGGGAAAAAACACAGGAGACAAAAACATTAGCTAACTCAGCCCCCAGCCCCAGGACTGACCCAGACCCAGCCCCCAGCCATAGTGAACATCCGGTTTTGGTTAAGGACGCCACCACAGCCATAGCCTCTAATACAGATATAGTAGGGGAGTCCTCTCCCAGGGAAAATGTTGGCCCCATGTCATCAAAGGAGAAAAGCGCAGATAACGAGGAAAACCAAGGAGTGGAAAGAGAGGAAAAAAACGCAGATAATTCTGCAGATCTTTGGGAAAATACGAAGTCAGTAAATATAGGCAGCCAAAACATATGCAGATTCTATGCTAAAGGTATGTGCCTTTATGGCAGAGATTGTTGGAATAAACACACCAGAAAATGTGCCAACATGTTAAGGAAAGGAAAGTGTCGGTTTAACAAAGAGTGCAGATACTTCCATCCAGTGATGTGTCAAGCTTCAACACAGTCCAGAGAATGTTATGACATGAGCTGCCCAGACCACCATATAAAGGGAACAGTACGATACAGAGAAAGCAGGGAAAGGGAAAATGAAAAGAACAGCAATCTTTTTAGATATAAGGAGAAACAACCAGATAAAGAAAGAGACAAAAGGTGGAAATGGTACAGAGGGGACAGATGGGCAGAACAGTGGGACAAGACAAGACAGGCACCAGCTCATCAGGGCTGTATAAACAATCAAAGTCAGTACTGGAGAAACCAGGGGTATGGGCACCAGGGGCCATACCAGGTAGGACATCACCAGTGGTACTAACCAAACACAAAGAAAGACCAAACATCCCAAATGGTAACTCCTGCTTCATATTTGCAAATATTCAGGGTCTGAAATCAAATAAAAATGACAAAGTTAGTTATGTTAGTGGACTCCTATCAGAAGCAAATGCCATGTTTGGAGCATTTACAGAAACACATACAAGGGATGTTTTGGACTGAGAGATTCAGATAGAAAACTATAACATGTATAGATGTGATAGAATTCATAGGTCACAGGGAGGAGTAGGACTCTATATAAAAGATACTCTCTGTTGCACAGAAGTTTTGAACGCTACGAATGATATAGTAGAAATCCTCGGCATTAAAGTGGAAAATAAGAATCTAGTAATTATCCTAGTATACAAACCACCATCAGCAACTGCGGAGGAATTCACAGAGCAGTTAAAGAAGATAGATAGCTATCTGGATAGGCTAGAGAATCCCACCCCAAACATTTTAATCCTTGGAGATTTTAATCTCCCTCATGTAAAATGGAAGATGAGGCACCATAATGTTATACCAGAAATAACTCCTGGAAGCACCCTGGCTCAACAGGCACATACCAGGGAACTAATGAGGCTTTGTGAAAAGTACTCACTAAACCAACAGATAATTGATCCCACTAGAAATGAAAATACCCTGGATTTGATATTCACAAACAACGAGGAATTAATCAGAGACATAACAGTTACAAAAACAATATACTCTGATCATAACATCATAGAAGTTCAAACTAGTATTAACTTAGGGTTAGGGAACTGCGACACTAATGTTAGAGACGGAATGTTCAGTAAGTTTAATTTTAATAACCATAGAATTGACTGGGAAAAAATAAACCAAGAGCTATCAGACATATCATGGGAATCAGACATGAGCACCCTAAATCCCCACCAGTGCCTAGAGAAGCTGAATACAGAAGCATACAAGGTATGTATGAAACACGTACCATTGAGGAAACCCGAAGAAGATCAGATATAGAGAGAGGCGTAGGAGATGGTACAGGAGAAGAAAACGGGTTACTGAATTGCTGAAAAACACAGTTATGTTGCAACAGAGGAGAGATAGCCTTAACCGAGAGATCACGGAATTAGAGCACAAACTTAAGATGTCATACCTGACAGAAGTACAAAGGGAACAAAGAGCCATACAGGATATTGCAAGAAACCCAAAATATTTCTACTCCTATGCAAAATCCAAGCTAAGAACTACCTGTAGAATTGGACCATTATTGAGAGGAGATTCGTATACGGACGATGAACAGGAAATGAGTGAAATTCTAAAAGAACAGTATGAGTCAGTGTTCAGCAACCCACTAAATGACAGCAAGGTAGAAAATGCAGAAATATTTTTCACTCCAGCAGAAGGCTGCGCAGACCACCTAACCGACATTAGTACAAATCCCATAGATTTCGAAAAGAAATGGCCAACATGCCCACTCACTCAGCACCTGGACCAGATTCATGGAATGCTTTATTTATAAAGCAGTGCAAAGTACCATTAGCAAGAGCCCTTAGTATTCTGTGGAGAAAGAGCTTAGATCTAGGTGAAATTCAGAGGCCTTAAAGAGTGCAGACATAGCTCCTTTGCGTAAGGGAGGTAGTAGAGCACTAGCTAAAAATTACAGACCAGTAGCCCTCACTTCTCACATCATAAAAATCTTTGAAAGAGTGATGAGACGGCAGATTACAAAGTTCATGGACCAGCACAACCAACATAACCCGAACCAGCATGGCTTTAGAGCGGGTGGATCATGCCTGTCACAGCTGCTGAACCATTATGACAGAATTACGGAGGCATTGGAGGACGACCAAAACGCAGATGTGATTTACACAGATTTTGCAAAGGCGTTTGACAAATGCGATCATGGAGTGATAGCACACAAAATGAGGGCCATAGGCATTACGGGAAGGTAGGCAGATGGATTTTGAGTTCCTAACACAAAGAACACAAAAAGTAGTAGTGAACAGGGCAAGATCCAGCATCAGCGAGGTCAAAAGCTCAGTGCCCCAAGGCACTGTCCTGGCACCTCTGCTGTTTCTCATCCTCATAGCAGACATAGATAAAAACACCCAGCACACTTTTGTATCATCATTTGCAGATGACACTAAAATAAGCATGAAAGTCACTACGGTAGAGGACACTGAAAAATTACAGGAGGACATAAGCAGGGTCTTCCAATGGGCAGTGGAGAACAACATGACGTTCAATGGTGATAAGTTTCAGCTGCTTAGGTATGGAAAAAATGAAGAACTCAAAAGGAACACTATATACAAAACGCAAGAGGGTCACCACATAGAACGAAAGCAACACGTAAAGGACTTGGGAATAATTATGTCTGCTGATCTGTCGTTTAAAGACCATAACAAGACAAAGATCACAACAGCCAGGAAGATGACGGGGTGGGTATTGAGAACTTTCAAAACAAGGGAAATAATGCCGATGGTGACACTATTCAAATCGCTAGTGCTCCCTCACTTAGAATACTGCTCAGTGCTGACGGCCCCGTTCAGGGCAGGAGAAATAGCAGAGCTGGAACAAATCCAGAGATCGTTTACGGCTCACATTGAGCCATTGAAACATCTAAATTATTGGGAACGCCTTCAAGTCTTGAACACGTACTCATTGGAGCGGAGGAGAGAGAGATACATGATAATATATACATGGAAAGTACTTGAGGGCCTGGTCCCAAATCTGCACACTGCCATAACAACATACTGGAGTGAGAGATATGGGAGAAAGTGTAAAATAAACCCAGTGAGGAGCAGGGGTGCGGTGGGGACAATACGGGAGCACTGTATTAACATCCGGGGTCCCAGACTATTCAACATCTTACCAGAAGATATCCGAAACACAGCTGGAACCAGTGTAGAAGCCTTCAAGAGGAAACTGGACAAATATCTTCACCAGGTGCCAGATCAACCAGGCTGTGATGGATATGTGGGGCAGCGGGCCTCCAGCAGCAACAGCCTGGTTGACCAGGCAAGCACCAGACGAGCCTGGCCCATGGCCGGGCTCAGAGAGTAGATACTCTCGAAACTCTTCAAAGGTATATCAAAGGTACATGTAAAGGTTAACCTGGGCCTGGGTTCGATTCTCAGCCAGGGCAGAAACATTGGGCGTGTTTCTTTACACCTGTTGTCTATGTTCCCCATCAGTAAAATGGGTACCTGGGTGTTAGTCGACTGGTGTGTGTCGCATCCTAGGACACTGACCTAATCTGCCCGAAATGCTCAGCATAACAAGGGACTTTCTATATAGTAGTAGTATGTCACTGATGTCAGCTAGGCCTGTATACCATGTACATGTACTTGTAGTAAATAAAGATATTATTATTATTATTATTATTATTATTATTATTATTTGAATTCCCTCACTCAATTTGACAATCTCTTTGAGAAATGAAAAATTTGGAAAACACTACAACATTCCTACTTTAAACTAAAAAAAAGAAAATTTCTTGTACTCACTGGAGCGCAGGCGAGAGATATATCATACTCTACACCTGGAAGTTTCTGAAGGGACTGGTCCCTAATATGCACACAGAAATCACTCCCTACGAAAGTTTTGCTTTCGTACGGAGTGATGCAACATACCCCAGTGAAAAGTAGTGGCGCCACTGGTACACTAAGAGAAAACACAATAAGTGTCTGGGGCCCAAGACTGTTCAACAGCCTCCCACCAGCCGTAAGGGGAATTACCAATAGACCCCTGGTTGTCTTCAAGAGGGAGCTGGACAGATACCTAAAGACAGTACCAGATCAGCCGGGCTGTGGTTCGTACGTTGGACTACGTGCAGCCAGCAGCAACAGCCTCGTTGATCAGGCCCTAATCCACCAGGAGGCCTGGTCATGGACCGGCCGCGGGGGCGTTGGTCCCGGAATGTTCTCCAGATAGCATCTGTGATAGTAACCATTTTTTCATGTGTTATGTCTTTATTTAATAAATAATCTCGTCTGCAGCCACTGTCCCATCTGTTGTTAATTAATAAACATAAAATCATTAATCAATTTGCAATATGACCTGCAACAATCACCCTCCCCCCACGCTCACTCAACAGCAATCACTTTCCCATTCACCAAATATGTATAACAATCAAACTCACCTTGATTACCATACCTAGCATCACACACTCCAAAATAAAATAAAAGTGTGGTTACTGTACCTGACTCGCATGCAAGGGATATGGGGGGTAATTGCTATGGTCTCCATCTTCAATTCTCCAAGGCATATTGCCTTGCAAGGCCGTGAATTGGCTCATTCCTGTATATTTAATGAAGCTCATTTTGTAAGATGATAAAGCCCAGCCTTGGGCGAAACGTTGTATTAAAAGAATTATCTGCGACCAGTGTCGTTATTTCCATATTTCAAATGTGTTAAAGAAAGTTTGATTACCACTCGTGCAAAAAATTACCCCAGTGGAAGTCTAACTTAAAAAGCCTTAAATGAAGAACAGACAGCTCCAACAAAAATATTTTCACAGCTTCTTGGTAGCGAGTATTATCCGGAGTCAATAGTTGAGTTAACACTATAACTCTGACAAGTTTTGGAGAAAAACAGCAGATGGCTCGGGAAGTTTAAGGAAAGCCAATACCCACGAAACCAACATGTTTCTCTGCTAAAAGAACCCGGCGCTCCTGCTTGCTAATCTTTTACAAAACTATTCAATATAAGAAATTGAAAATCATTCTTCGGATCACAGTCGACAGAAACATCACCTCAATAGAGCAAGAATATTTCTAAGCAAATCAATATGTCGTACTTGTCCTTGAGGAGCTACCTAGCTGGTCTGAGCAGGCTGTGGAACACTATACCTTCATCGTTGATATACTTTTGATAAGTTTTTAAAGTTTATCTACATCTGGAACCCGGTCCTGGGCCAGGCTTATCGGGTGCTTGCCTGGTCCACCAGGCTACTGATGCTGGCGGTCCGCTTGCCCACATATCCATCACCGCCCGGTTGATCTTGCACTTGGTTGAGATACTTGTCCAGTTTCCTCATGAAGAATTCTACACTTGTCCCACCAGTGTTTCTGATAAAAGACAACTGTAGGAGATTACGGGAATACTGGAAGGACTACTGTAGCAGGCTGTGAGAACACTGAAAGTACCGAAGCCAATTACGAAAAAGATGTATACAATCGCAAGATCAACTATAAATCTGAAGTCAAGCAGGTTGACAAAGAGGATTACTCATTCTCTTAAGGATGATCTCTTGCATCCACAAAATTTTAAGTCAAGAACTGATAAGTTAGCAGATTTACAGATGAATGCATATGCTCACTTACCGAACAAGGCATATAATTCTAATGTTCCGTCACTAGACTTTAATGCCATTTCATATACCGCCGTTACCCATGAACTGGACAGACTCGCCTATTAATGATACTTCTTTTCACAAGTAATTTGTGATCCTTCACTAATGTCTCACAAGCAATCTGCGATACCTGAAGGACGTATCCGGGGTCAACGACCCCGTGGAGCGGTCCCAGACCATACATAACATACCGTAAAACATATGAAGAGGAAGAAACAAACACAGGCAATGAATATTATCAACCATGAAGCAAAATGAAGACCACAGGAGCTTTCTTGTAATTATTCCATCATATTCAGAAACAATCTCAATTTCTTTACTGGTTGATCAAATTCATCTCGACATAAAAAGCGTCATCTTCGCTAGGGTATACATTATTTGATAAGTTCCAAACTTAATTAAGCAAAACCATGAAAATTGGTGCACAAGTTATTTTAATGGTAAAATACAGATAATTATACGATATCCGAATATCTTGAAGTACCTCGAGAAAATACAAGATAAAAAGAACAGCCTAGTCACGAATGTTCCCCTCCAAGCTAAATTTTTAGTATGATTAAGTGCCGGATTACTGTATAAGATGTTCAAATTCAAATGTTGATAAAAGTTTTCATTATAAGAGTTTTACAACTTGCCCTATGTAGGTGACAGCATCATCTAGTCTGGCCTCATTGTGGTGCATCCTACACACCCGCACCACTAAACCACACACATGAAGCAACACAATGCCATGAACGTAAGCTTAACACGCAGCTTCAACTTAGATCAATGCGGGTTTACTGACCCCACCGAATACAGGCCATCCAGTGCCGCATAGTTTTATAACAAATTAAGTTTACTCCCTAAAAATAATCTTAAGTATAATGAATTAAACATTAACGAAGCTAAGTGACAGGTTGTTCCACTCACAATGCAATTTTAATTCTTTTTAACTTTATTTATAAAAATATAATACTAAGCATAACTGAACAAAATTACAATATTCCCACTTAATCTCCGAGCCTCAAAATACTCAATGTATTGTATTATATGGGTATTCTTGTGATGTTCCGTCTTCAGTGTTTGTAGTTACAGGAGCAGAGCTATTCTTGTTGATGTCATGTCTTCCAGTGTTTGTAGTTACAGGAGCAGAGCTATTCTTGTGATGTCATGTCTTCAGTGTTTGTAGTTACAGGAGCAGAGCTATTCTTGTGGTGTCATGTCTTCAGTGTTTGCAGTTACAGAAGAGCTATTCTTGTGGTGTCATGTCTTTAGTGTTTGTAGTTACAGAAGAGCTATTATTTTGGTGTCATGTCTTCAGTGTTTGTAGTTACAGGAACATAACTATTCTTGTGATGTCATGTCTTCAGTGTTTATATTTACAGGAGCAGAGCTATTCTTGTGATGTCATGTCTTCAGTGTTTGCAGTTACAGAAGAGCTATTCTTGTGGTGTCATGTCTTTAGTGTTTGTAGTTACAGAAGAGCTATTATTTTGGTGTCATGTCTTCAGTGTTTGTAGTTACAGGAACACAACTATTCTTGTGATGTCATGTCTTCAGTGTTTATATTTACAGGAGCAGAGCTATTCTTGTGATGTCATGTCTTCAGTGTTTGCAGTTACAGAAGAGCTATTCTTGTGGTGTCATGTCTTTAGTGTTTGTAGTTACAGAAGAGCTATTCTTGTGATGTCATGTCTTCAGTGTTTGTAGTTACAGGAACACAACTATTCTTGTGGTGTCAGTCTTCAGTGTTTATATTTACAGGAGCAGAGCTATTCTTGAGGTATCCCATCTTCAGTGTTTGTTAAAGAAGCAGAGCTATTCTTGTGATGCCCCGTCTTCAGTGTTCGTAGTAACAGGGGCAAAACTAGGCATGCAGTGTCTCGTCTTTAGTATTTGCAGTTACAGGAACAAAGCTATACTGCGGTGTCTTTGCATTTGGTGTTTGTAGTTACAGGAGCAAAACTACGCTTATGATGTGGTCCATACCTTTACTTTCTTATGGGATTCTTAACAGTTCTCAATCTGTAAAATTTACTTTCCAGCCTAGGAGAGCTGAATATGATCCCAGAACCACTAACAGATAACACATAAAGAAAATAAGGGTTTCATTTATGAGAAATGAACAAACTATGACAATACATATACGTCACTCCGACAAGTTTACAGCTTCCAGATGAATGGAATAATTACAGTGTCTCTACATATACTGGTCCCTCGAAATGCACTTGGGACACAGGCGATATACCTTTAATGAGTTTCGAGTTTTCCTATTCCCGGAGTCCAGCCCTATTCCAGGTGTCTGGTGCTTGCCTGGTCAGCCTATCTGTTGCTGCTGGCGGCCCGCTGGCCTACATATCCAATTCACAGCTCCTAATCCCTTAACACCAGCCACCACCTGACATCTCTTTATACTTTATGGCTGGCTCATAAGCTATATTTCCACCCTTCTCATGTCAGCTGATCTACCGAACCGCAAACAGTCAATTCTTAGTTGATCCGTGACCCCTTCACCTCTGCTAGAATCTCCAGACACAAGTTATAACCAGACGCTAATGGGTGATGTGTGCCACTCAGGCGTATCTGCTGTTATGAAGTCACTGATCACTTATCAGAATGGCGGATGCTTCAAATGCGACATGACTAAATCGAAGCAGGAATAAATGCATGGATATTTTAATTGTGAAAATTTGATAATAAAACCAAGTACATTGCAGAAAAAAATATGGAAATGCATGGTAAACAAAATGGTACCAGAGTGGAAACAATAATCTTATGCTCTACCCGTGGCATAGAGATAATAATATATTAAATAGATGTTTAATATTAGTGAGCTTAGCAGGCAGTGTTAAGTACACGAGAGGAGCATTGTAAGTTGCTTCTGGGCGGTGGTGTTGGTAGCAGGGTCTCCCACTCTGCTCAGGTTCTCCCGCCAGGTGTCGCCTGTAAGGAGGCGTTCCCACGGTTATCTAGAATAATAACACAACAACATTCCCCTATACTGCAGTTGTGGCAGGCTACGCTGGATCACTACTTCTTGTGAATACTTTCGATTTATTAAAATATTATTGAACGAGATGTTTCGTTTAACTAAATTAATGTATGAATTGAAATTTTAAATAACCGAAACAAAGCTCAACTATTAAGAAGTAAGGCGAGTGAGTTGCCTTACCTCAATTTCTCCACCAAAGTTTGCTTGCTTAGCATCATCTGGCGGTGAAGCCAGCTATCGGTAAAGCCAGCCCAGACTCACCCGGGATAGATATAACTTTTCATGGTTCCGTTACCACATTAGACAAGTGAGAAAATAAACTCGAGTTAACTGAACATAATGAGGCTTCATAAATTTTAAGAGATATCTAAAGTTCCTGTTGCATAAGCAAAGATTTGTGTGTTCGTATTCTTCAAGGCATATTAATAACGGTGAACGAGAAGACTCCTCATGCACGAGTAAACAATAAGAGGAACCCCAGTGTGTGCAGGGAGAAGACAAGAAAGCTTAAGTCAGGAGTATAACAATAATGATAAATGAATACCAACAGAATGTATAATGAAAAGATGTACAGTGCAGTTTAGGAAACTTTAACAGTGACAAGTTTCGCCTGTACAACAGTCTTTTTTAAAGTCAGACTTGAAAAAACCTGATGCACAGAATTTTTTTGTAAACTACTGTGTATTTTTATCAATCTGAAATGATCTGGTCCTGAGCCTTGCAGAACTAAAGCTTTTATAAAAGATGTAGTTTTCAAAGTTTTAGAATTCCAAAAAGATTTATACATGTAGAGTACGTCAAAAACACGGAATACAATACGTATTAAAGAAACGGCAACAAGAAAAAACACTTTATATGTAAATCATAAGACACAAGAAATAGGAAAAGAATGCGAAATCTGAGCGAAAAATAGAAGAGATAAAGGGGAAAAAAGGCGTTAAGTCGGAAACAGCTGTTACTTTGTGAATGACAAAAAAAAACGTAAACATACACATCACTCTTTGTATGATGTTAACTACTGAAGACGTGGCAGGAGCTGCAAAGGAAGTGGCTACGCGAAAGGTACTTGGCAGCTCTGAGGCTACTTGTGAGTGGAGCGTTCTCAAACATGCGCTCAGGAGTGGCCACTGAAAAGAAACTACAAGAGCTGAAAGATATATAACAGACTTGGGAACGGGAGTTGGAGAGGTGGGGATTAGGATACTAAAGACCACATAGCCGAATGATTTCCAGTTTGAAAATGTGAACACATTACATAGAGGAAGGTGCTGAAAACACGAAGTTCAGGAAAAAGAAAATGTATGTTAGATCGGAAGAAAGGCGTATGGAGAAGTATATGTATAGGTCCAGGTTAGGGAAGATTGGTCAGGAAACAGGAAAATGCCTCCTGTCCCGGAATTAAGTCTATGATGACTCCGCATTGGAGTTTTTGGCCTAGGAGGAAGGCCTTCTGCTAGCTTACCGGTCCACCACTTGAAAGATGGTTGTCATAGGGGGGAAGAGGATGGAACTTCTTCGTTTAAAAAACTTTTTTTTCACATTTTTTAAAGTAGGTGAGAAATTTGAGTAGATAATACAGATATCATTATGCTTAAATTAAATTTAAGCACATTTAAACAATCTTGAGTCGATGTTGTCAGTCCATCAATCTTGAATAGAATGCATATGAGTAGGGGGGGAGTTTAAATGTAGACAGGAGAGGTGCAGCAGTTGTAGGAGGTGTCCATTTGTTCAATGTGGAAGTAGGTCCCCCCCAAGGAATAGGCCAAAAAAATTTTCCCTGTATTAAGATCCAAGATGTTGCATTGTCAGACAGGATGTAAAATGAATGGTTCAAAAAACCCCGACGAGTTGGTAAATTAGACACATATGCAACACTTGGGTATCTTTATTGAGGAAATTTCGCCACACAGTGGCTTCATGGGTCCATACAAAGGAGAACGTGAAGAACAGGAGGAGGTGAGGTTGGGGGGCCCTCAATCTTGAGTCGATGTTGTCAGTCCATCAATCTTGAATAAAAAAAACAGCATATGAGCAGAGGGAGTATATACTGTAGACGGGAGGGTGCAGCAGTTGTAGGAGGTGCCCCCATTTTTTCAATGTGGAAGTAGGTCCCCCCCAAAAGGAATGGGCAAGCTCCTCCTGTTCTTCAGATTCTACTTTGTATGGACTAAAAGGGGCCACTGTGTGGCGAAACGTTTCCTCAATAAAGATACCCAAGTGTTGCATATGTGTCAAATTTCCCCCAACTCGTCGGTTCTCTGAACCATTCATTCAAAAAGGGGGTTCCCAAAAAAGGGGGGGAAAAAAATTTAATAAGCTGAGCTGTACGACTCTTCGACGAAAATTTAATTTTTAATTTTTTAAGAGGGCAAAATTTTTTTTTTGAGTTCACTGTCATAAAATTTTGGGGGATGGCTATGTGAGCCTGGGGGGTCACGTAGCAATAACTTGGTTTATCAGGAGTCTACAGGAGATTTGGCCACAGACCTGAGGCTGCGGGGGGGAAAAAACTCAAAAAAACCAGTCACGGGTAAGGAATAAACTTAGACTACATAACACAATTATTGTGGGACTATAATTTCGCACACCAAAATGGCGGGAAAAAAAGATTGCGGGGCAAACAATATCAAAAGGGGGGATCCTTAAAAACCAGTAACGCCGCAAATGGCGTGTATCTGGATTGAAAACTAGTGGGGCAAGGCTGTGTGTTTTTGGTTTTCTCAAGCCAGTATTCATTACACCAGCTGGGGAGTTTGTTTGGCAGTGTCACGGTGAGGACATTCAGATGCCGTCAAACATATAAAATAATATAAACCCCGTTCGATCGAAAACCACAGATTCAAAGACATCAATAATTTTTTAAAGCAATCAGTGGTAGAACAACATTTGAACTCCTAATTTTTAGTATTCAGTCACATAAACTCAACTTTCACTTATTTCCTTTACAATAAAAAGGAATTTAATACATTACTAGCAGCGTCTTAAAAACCCGGAAAAGGAAATCAGCAAGGAGCATTAAGTACAATCTTTAATAGCCAATTTAATTTTTTTTTGAAAAAGGTTAGTGCTCAACCCAACAAATTTACATAACTCAAGGTTATAATCATATAAAACAACAAAAGATGACCCCCAAAACTTCTGTAATGAAAAAAAATTTTAAGGCCAATTAAATTAATCAGAGCTTTGTCAAACAGTCTACATCTTATGAAATGCCATAGTATGCTTACAATGAACATCAAAAAACCCAAATTTTCCCCTGAATTTTTATAAAAAAAGGAAGAACGCAAGTGGGGGGAATTTTTTCCCCCTTGATCAAGTTTGGGGGTTTAAAGAACGGATGGAACCCCTTTATTTTGTCGTCTTAAACAAATTTTAAATTTTTTTTTTATTGTCGTAAAACACATATCCCCCCATAAAAAAAAAAAAGGCACAATACCGTGACGGGGAAAATTTTCCCACCCGCACATAGAAGAGAGGAGTTTCCCACGACTTTGAAATGGCCTTTGGACGAAACGTCGTCGTAAGCTCCTCTCTTTTTAATTGCGGGGGTGTGTGTACATAACCCTCCCTTCCAAACTCCCCAACAAAACAGAATATCAACCCCAGTTCCATTCGGGGGTTTTTCAAAATGCATGAGTAAAAACCCTTTAAAATTTCTGCCTTCCAGAATTTTCCTGGTGTAGATTATGAAAGGGTCCGAGCTATTTCGACAACCTTCCTTTATATTAAAACAAAAAAAAATGGGAAAAAAAGGGAACCCCTGCAGCAGGGGCCCCCCCCCCCATGGGGGGGGTCCAAGTTTTCCCCCCCGGGGGGCCACGCCCCGACCCAGCCAGGTCAGGGGTTTTTTTTCCAAGGGGAAAGGGGGACGGCATCTGACCTAGTAGCACAAACTAGTCAGGTACAACTCAACCCACCCCCCCCACTCAATTTATCTAGCCTATTTTTTTTAAAAAAAAAACAACGTTTTTGCCCTCTATAACTGTACCGGGAGTTTGTTTTTTCCCCCCCCACAACTCTATTCCAAAAACCCCTGGGTTTCCCAACCCCTTTTTTAATCAATTTATCCAACTTAAAGCCATTTTTTTTGGGCCCCAATACAAGATATTTTTAGCACGCTATTTACATCCCTTTATTTATTCCTGTTTTTCCCCCTTTTATACCTCAACTTCCCCCAATTTTTTCGCCTTTTTTGGGGAGTGCAGATTCAGGGCCCCCGTCTATCCTTTTATAGGGAAGATTTCTGATACATGGGGAAAAAAACTTAGTCATCCTCCTCTGTACATTTTCCAGAGCATTTATATCCATTCTGTAAAGGTGACCAAAAAAATGCAGTTTTAAAAAAAATTTGGGCCCAACCCCAAAGGGAAAAAAGAGTTTAAAAAAAAAACCCCATAAAGATGTGACTTGACGGTTTTCCCGGGGCCCCCAGGGTACTTGGACTTGCCTAACATGGGCCAGAGGGCAGCAGTGCTTCTTCTTTTTTTTGTTCTTATAAGGGGACCGACTAACAAATCCCAGGCACTAGTTTAGTGCTGACGCCGGGGGTTCCGCAACCACCGGGTTTTTTTAGGCTTGGTCTAAGCCGGGGGATGGGGTTTTTGAACCATCAAGTAAAAATAATCACTAAGGACGAAAAGACGCAGCCCAATAAACGCCCCCCCGTGAGAAATCTGAAAATAAAAATTGGGGTTTTTTACAATATGGGGTTTTTTTTTTTTTTTAGTGGTTCCAGGGGGAAAAAAATGCACCCAGTGTCCCATCTGAGACCAGGTCTTATAAACCCCTTTTTTGGTATACATAATGCAAGTAAAATTATTTTATTGGGGGTTTCTTTCGTTGAGTTTTTGAGACAGGGGGTGGGTGCTGAAAAAAAAATTTTTTTTCCAAAAAATATATCACATTGGTATTTGATACTATTTTTAAAAAATGAGGAAGATAGTAAGTTTTATTCAGGTTTATTAATAGGTATAGGTTTTAAAAAAAAAAAATTTTTTTGTAAAAATTTTTTTATAAATTTTAAAAAAAGGGTAACCTAGAGAATAAAAAAATTAGTACTGTGTCTGGGAAAACCACAAAGCCCCAAATTTTTGGGAAAAAAAGGACCCCAAAATGCTTATAAGTCCACCATTGTCAAGGTCCAGGATAGATCGAAACTTCAAAAAGGTTCCTTTCTAAAGTGGGGGTTTTTCAAAAAGATACCCTAACATAGTCTAAGGTGATTTATTTCCCCACTGAGTTATGGACATTACAGGTTTTTTAAAAAAAAACATAAAAATGCCTATTATAAAACTGAATAAGCGATATCCGTATTCACGAGTCCCAGTAAGTACGACCTTTTCTTGAGGGTCGGAGGGAGGTGGAGGGGGGGGTTGTAGTAGTCAAGTTGCCAAACGTCCTACCCATCTCCTAGTTTTTTGCACTGATCACTAAAACATTTAATATACGATTTTTCCCTTGCACAACTATGCTAACAAAATATACCTTTCGAATCCCCCAAAAGGAAAAGAATCGGGGAAACTCTAATCTTCGCTTTCCATATCACCAACACCAGAGCCGGGTTTGTTTGCTTTACACTCGAAAAAATTTTTCTTTATCTCGACCAGTAAATATTTATTTTAATTTGTAGGAAACAAAAACCCAAATTTTAAAGCTACAAATACAAAAAACGTTCAGAGCCCCAAAACCCGGCAAGGAAGTTAGAAAAAAACACTACCAGGAATCAAAAAGCTGGCACCCTGAGCCCCGAGAGTTACCAAGGGAAAAAAAAAAGGGTTTTTCCTTTTTTTTTAAATTTTTTTACAACTATACAGGAGCTAAGACTAATGCAAACAGGGTGTTTCAACTTATGGGGGAAATTTTTTTTTTCTGACAGTGATGTTAGATAAATTTTTTAAAAATTCCCAAAATTTTCCCTATCCCCCAATGTTAGCAAAATTTCCAAACCCCCGACAGCTGATACTACAAATATATTTTTGGGGGTGCAAAGTCCACCAAAAACGAATTTATTTTTTTATTTTAAGTTTTTAAATTTAAACTTTTTTCTATCACATAGAATAATATATTTTGCGACTTGCAGGAGTCTACCATAAAAAATAACTAAAATATTTTATTCTTACCGAATGTTACGTAAAAAAAAAAATCCGACTGACATTCCCAATTTTAAATTTAAAAAAGTCCCAGGTGATCTACAAAGCACAAAAACCCCCAAAAAAAATCCCTGAAACAAAAAAAGGGGGATAACATGTAACTCATTAAAAGCATATTCCACATTTTTGATAAATTTTTCTACCTGGTTTTTTAAATTTTCAGATTATTAAAAAGGGAAAACCCCTTTTTAACCCCTTTTAAGAGTTTTTTTTTTTCCCCCGCCCCGGGGCCCCCGGGAGGGTCATCTTAAAAATTTATTTTTAAATTTTTAAAAAAGAACGAAATTTTTCTTCACTTTTGTTCTAAAAAAGTCCATTATGTATTCTCGTTTTTTTTACAAAAAAAAAAAGGAAATGCAATGTAATTTAACCCAAAGGGACGTGAACGAAATACAACTCATACGATACATCGGGGTTTTTTAAAGCTTAGAAGTGAAAGATATGACAATTTGGGGGGAAAAAAGGTAATTTTATGTATCTTTTAAATTATTCCTTTTTTAAAAAAAAAAACCCCCTTTGTATCTCCAGCTTTTTAAATTTTCAAGAATTTTTTGTCTTGTGCCATGCACTTTGGAAAGGAAGTGTAGTAAATAGGCTTACTTTTGGGGGTTTTAGAACGTCTGAAGCTAGACTTTCTTTTGTAAC
>WNWK01006001.1:0-111944 GCA_009830355.1 Cherax destructor
AATATTTTGAGGAACTTTTAAATGTTGATGAAAAGAGGGAGGCGATAATTTCATGTACTGGCCAGGGAGGTACAACATCGTTTAGGAGTGAAGAAGAACAGGATGTGAGTGTGGGGGAGGTGCGTGAGGCATTACGTAGAATGAAAGGGGGTAAAGCAGCTGGAATTGACGGAATCATGACAGAAATGTTAAAAGCAGGGGGATATAGTGCTGGAGTGGTTGGTATTTTTGTTTAATAAATGTATGAAAGAGGGGAAGGTACCTAGGGATTGGCAGCGAGCATGTATAGTTCCTTTATATAAAGGGAAGGGGGATAAAAGAGAGTGTAAAAATTATAGGGGAATAAGTTTACTGAGTATACCAGGTAAAGTGTATGGCAGGGTTATTATTGAAAGAATTAGAGGTAAGACAGAGAGTAGGATTGCAGATGAGCAAGGAGGCTTTAGAATGGGTAGGGGATGTTAGATCAAGTGTTTACAGTGAAGCATATATGTGAACAGTATTTAGATAAAGGTAGAGAAGTTTTTATTGCATTTATGGATTTAGAAAAGGCATATGATAGAGTGGATAGGGAGCAATGTGGCAAATGTTGCAAGTGTATGGAATAGGTAGTAAGTTACTGAAGGCTGTAAAGTGTTTTTATGAGGATAGTGAGGCTCAGGTTAGGGTGTGTAGGAGAGAGGGAGATTACTTCCCGGTAAAAGTAGGTCTTAGACAGGGATGTGTGATGTCACCATGGTTGTTTAATATATTTATAGATGGGGTTGTAAAAGAAGTAAATGCTAGGGTGTTGGGGAGAGGGGTGGGATTAAATTTTGGAGAATTAAATGCAAAATGGGAGTTGACACAGTTACTTTTTGCTGATGATACTGTGCTTATGGGAGATTCTAAAGAAAAGTTGCAAAGGTTAGTGGACGAGTTTGGGAGAGTGTGTAAAGGTAGAAAGTTGAAAGTGAACATAGATAAGAGTAAGGTGATGAGGGTATCAAACGATTTAAATAAAGAAAAATTGATATCACATTGGAGAGAGGGATTATGGAAGAAGTAAATGTTTTCAGATATTTGGGAGTTGATGTGTCAGCGGATGGATTTATGAAGGATGAGGTTAACCATAGAATTGATGAAGGAAAAAAGGTGAGTGGTGCATTGAGGTATCTGTGGAGACAAAAACGTTATCCATGGAGGCAAAGAAGGGAATGTACGAAAGTATAGTGGTACCAACACTCTTATATGGGTGTGAAGCATGGGTTGCAAATGCTGCAGCGAGGAGGAGGCTGGAGGCAGTGGAGATGTCCTGTCTAAGGGCAATGTGTGGTGTAAATATTATGCAGAAAATTCGAATGTGGAAATTAGGAGAAGGTGTGGAGTTACTAAAAGTATTTGTCAGAGGGCTGAAGAGGGGTTGTTGAGGTGGTTTGGTCATTTAGAGAGAATGGATCAAAGTAGAATGACTTGGAGAGCGTATAAATCTGTAGGGAAGGAAGGCGGGGTAGGGTCGTCCTAGAAAAGGTTGGAGGGAAGGGGTAAAGGAGGTTTTGTGGGCGAGGGCTTGGACTTCCAGCAAGCATGTGTGAGCGTGTTAGATAGGAGTGAATGGAGACGAATGGTTTTTGGGACATGACGATCTGTTGGAGTGTGAGCAGGGTAACATTGTGTGAAGGGATTCAGGGAAACCAGTTAATTGATTTAGTTGGACTTGAGTCCTGGAAATGGGAAGTACAATGCCTGCACTTTAAAGGAGGGGTCTGAGATAGTGACAGCTGGGAGGGACTTTTCTCAGCTGTCGTATCTGAGCTCCTCTGCAAAGACAGTGATTATGTATGAGTGTGGTGAAAGTGTTGAATGATGATGAAAGTTTTTTCTTTTTGGGGATTTTTTCTTTCTTTTTGGGTCACCCTGCCTCGGTGGGAGACGGCCGACTTGTTGAAAAAAAAAAAAAAAAAAAAAAAACAGGAAGATAATAGATTATGCTCGATTGGGGTAAGTAGTGACATGGTCCTCAGACAAATAGAGAAATTAAAACCTAACAAATCCCCAGGCCCTGATGAACTGTTTGCAAGAGTTTTAAAGGAATGTAAAGAGGAACTTAGCAAACCTTTGGCAAATCTTTTCAATATATCACTACAAACTGGCATAGTGCCAGACATGTGGAAAAGGGCAAATGTAATACCTATTTACAAGGCAGGTGACAGGTCCTTAGCTTCGAACTATAGACCAATAAGCCTTACCTCCATAGTTGGAAAATTTATGGAGTCAATAATTGCAGAGGCAATTCGTAGCCACCTTGAAAAGCATAAATTGATTAATGAATCTCAACACGGTTTTACAAAGGGGCGTTCCTGTCTTACGAATTTACTAACTTTTTTTACTAAGGTGTTTGAGGAGGTAGATCATGGTAATGAATATAATATTGTGTATATGGACTTCAGTAAGGCTTTCGATAAAGTTCCACATCAGAGGCTACTGAGGAAACTTAAGGCACACGGAATAGGAGGAGAAATTTTTTCCTGGGTAGAGGCATGGTTGACAAATAGGCGGCAGAGAGTTTGCATAAATGGAGAGAAATCAGAATGGGGGCACGTCTCAAGCGGTGTTCCACAGGGGTCAGTTTTGGGCCCCCTGTTGTTTACAATTTACATAAACGACATAGATGAGGGAATAAATAGCAACATAAGTAAATTTGCTGATGACACCAAAATAGGCCATCCAATTCATTCAAATGAGGACATTAGAGCACTCCAGGATGATTTGAATAGACTGATGCAGTGGTCGGAGAAGTGGCAGATGCAGTTTAATGTAAACAAATGCAAAGTTCTAAATGTTGGGCAGGACAATAACCATGCCACATATAAACTGAATAATGTAGATCTTATTACTTGTGATTGTGAGAAGGATTTAGGAGTTCTGGTTAGTAGTAATCTGAAGCCAAGACAACTGTGCATAAGTGTTCGCAATAAAGCTAACAGAATCCTTGGCTTCATATCAAGAAGTATAAATAATAGAAGTCCTCAGGTTGTTCTTCAACTCTATACAGTGGACCCCCGAGTTTTGTAAGGTTCTTATTTCGTAAACATCATGTTTCGTAAGCTTTTTTCGATTTCGAGAATTGTAAAATGGCTCGTGTTTCGTAACGTATTAGACCTGTCCGCCTGCTCCACGCCTGCGCGGGACGCAGGACGCCGCCAGTGAAGCGTTGTTTACCATTGAGAGAACATTACCTAGCGTGCTCTTTCAAACATTCACACTACATTTGGTGTTTTAGTGATTGTCACTGTGAAATAAGTCACCATGGGTCCAAAGAAACTTCCTAGTGGCACCCCTGTGGTAAAGAAAGTGAGGAACACCATCGAACTGAAGAAAGAGATTATAGAAAAATATAAGAGTGGCGTACATCTGAGTGATCTTGCCAGGATGTACAACAAAACCCCATCTACTATCAGCTCAATCCTGGCAAAGAGATATGAGATCAAGGAAGCTAATGTTGCAAAAGGGGTTGATATGTTAACGAAAAATAGATTGAAAACAGTGGATGAGGTTGAGAAGTTGTTGTTGGTGTGGATCCATGAAAAACAGAGAGCGGGTGATAGTATTTCCATGGCGATAATTTGTGAAAAGGCAAGGAAGTTGCATGCAGATCTTGTCAAGACAATGCCTGCAACCAGTGGTGAGACAAGTGATTTTAAAGCCAGCAAAGGCTGGTTTGACAGGTTTAAGAAACGTAGTGGCATACACAGTGTTGTGAGACATGGTGAGGCAGCCAGCTCAGACAAACGTGCAGCTGAAAAATTTGTGCATGAATTCCAGGGGTTCGTAGAGGCTGAACAATTCCTCCCCCAACTAGTGTTTAACTGTGATGAAACAGGCCTGTTTTGGAAGAAAATGCCCAACAGGACCTACATTACTCAGGAGGAAAAGGCACAGCCAGGACACAAGCCTATGAAAGACAGGCTAACTCTTATGATGTGTGCCAATGCCAGTGGTGATTTTAAAGTGAAGCCTTTACTGGTGTATCACTATGAAAATCCCAGACCCTTCAAGAATCACAGTGTTGACAAGAATAATTTGTGTGTGGATTGGAAGGCTAACACCAAGGCAAGGGTCACTACGGAGATTGTCAAGGAATAGGTGACTGGAGTGTTTGGCCCTAGTGTGAAGAAATACCTCTTGGAAAAGAAATTGCCACTCAAGTGCCTTCTGATACTGGACAATGCTCCTGCTCACCCTCACAACTTGCAAGAGTGTTTGTCTGACAAGTTTAATTTCATCAGAGTGAAGTTCTTGCCTCCTAACACCACTCCTCTCCTCCAGCCCATGGACCAGCAGGTCATTTCCAACTTCAAGAAACTGTACACCAAAGCACTGTTTGAAAAGTGCTTTGAAGTGACCTCGGACACTGAGTTGACCCTAAGAGAGTTCTGGAAAGATCACTTCAACATTGTGCATTCCATTGTGGCCAGGTTGTGTCCAACAGAGGGATTTTGAAGGATTTGAGGCTGACCCTGACCTTGACCCTGACGACCCTGTGCCTGTTGTGGACTCTATTGTGGCATTGGGGAACAGCCTGGGATTGGAGGTGAGTGGTGAGGATGTGGAAGAGTTGGTGGAGGAGCACAGGGTAGAGCTAACAACTGAAGAGCTGCAAGAGCTTCATCTGGAACAGCAACAGACCACAGCTGAGGTTATTGCTTCAAAGGAGGAGGGTGAGAGACAGAAGGAGGTGCCCTCTTCAGTGCTTAAGGAGATGTGTACAAAGTGGAATGAGTTGCAGACATTTGTTGAAAGACACCACCCTGAGCAAGCTGAAATGAGCCTTCTGTGCAGCCACTTCAGTGACAGAGCCATGTCGCACTTCAGGAAAGTGTTGAAGGGTCGCCAGAAACAGAGGACTCTGGACAGTTACTTTACCAGGCAGGGGTCTGGTGACTCTCAAGCTGGTCCTAGTGGCATTAAAAGACCAAGAAGGGAAGTAACCCCAGAGAGGGACTTGTTACCTGAAGTCCTTTTGGAGGGGGATTCCCCTTCCAACCACTAACTCCCTGCCCCTATCAGCAACTCTACCTTCCAGATGCCTGCAACTCTTCAATAAAGGTAAATATATGTATATACAGTGGTACCCCGACTTACGATGGTCCCCAAACACACCCTTTTATGTAAGTTGATTTTTTTAAATGCTTTTGTAAGTGTAATTTTGGGGGTCTAAAAGGACTAGTCTATTTTACATCATTTCTTATGGAGATAAATTCGTTTGGTAATGGCACTTGAACAGCATTCTGGAATGAAAAAATATCGTAAGTCAGGGTACCACTGTATATATATATTGTTTTTAATTTAGTATGTGAATATTTTTTTGTGGAACGGATTAATTGTATTTACATTATTTCTTATGGGAAATAATGGTTCGAATTTCGTAAACTTCGTGTTAAGTACTAGCTCCTGGAACGGATTAATTACGATACTCGGGGGTCCACTGTATATCTTTGGTTAGGCCTCATTTAGATTATGCTGCTCAGTTCTGGTCACCGTATTACAGAATGGATATAAATGCAATGGAAAACGTACAGAGGAGGATGACAAAGTTGATCCCATGTATCAGAAATCTTCCCTATGAGGATAGACTGAGGGCCCTGAATCTGCACTCTCTAGAAAGGCGTAGAATTAGGGGGGATATGATTGAGGTGTATAAATGGAAAACAGGAATAAATAAAGGGGATGTAAATAGCGTGCTGAAAATATCCAGCCAAGACAGGACTCGCAGCAATGGTTTCAAGTTGGAAAAGTTCAGATTCAGGAAGGATATAGGAAAGCACTGGTTTGGTAATAGAGTTGTGGATGAGTGGAACAAACTCCCGAGTACCGTCATAGATGCTAAGACGTTGTGTAGTTTTAAAAATAGGTTAGATAAATACATGAGTGGGTGTGGGTGGGTGTGAGTTTGGACCTGACTAGCTTGTACTACCAGGTCAGTTGCCGTAATAATTCCTTAAGTGGTAGTGACCTGACTACCTGGAGACTGAGCTCCAGGTGGTCTGCTAGATAATTATATGAGTGGGTGCAGTTGGGTGTGAGTTGGTCCTGACTAGCTTGTGCTACTAGGTCAGATGCAGTGCTCCTTCCTTCAGTGAATGTAACCTGACCTGGCTGGGTCGGGGCATTGGCTTAAGCCTGTTGGAGACTTAGACCTGCCTCGCATGGGCCAGTAGGCCTGCTGCAGTGTTCCTTCTTTCTTATGTTCTTATATCACATCGGTAATCGAATTCGTTGCTAAGTGAGGAGCATACTGTAATGGTAGTGGGTTTGTGTCAACCATCTTTGATATTGTTTTAATGTCACCTTTGCATCATTTGTAACATTTCTGGTATATTTTTTAATGTTTATACAGTAGTGTACTGTATATTGTATTAAACAGAATAGAGGAAATCAGCTCTAATATACATTATTTATGTATGCATACTGATCAGTGAGCCAGTCTTAAGTCTGAGTCGTCAGTACACGAGTACAGTGGACCCCCGAGTTTCGTAAAAACTTCACTCCTGAAGTCTGCTCAAGTGCCATTACCGAACGAATTTACTCCCTTAAGGAAAAATTTCACGTAGGTTAGTCTATTTCAGACCCCCAAAAATACACTTCCACAAGAACTTACAAAATTATACTTACATAATTGCACGATTTCCGGGGTATTCGTTAACCGAGGGTCCACTGTACATCGATAAGTGAGGAGAGGCTGTATTGTAATAAACAGAATAGAGGAAATCAGCTCTAATACAGTGGACCCCCGAGTTTCGTAAAAACTTCACTCCTGAAGTCTGCTCAAGTGCCATTACCGAACGAATTTACTCCCTTAAGGAAAAATTTCACGTAGGTTAGTCTATTTCAGACCCCCAAAAATACACTTCCACAAGAACTTACAAAATTATACTTACATAATTGCACGATTTCCGGGGTATTCGTTAACCGAGGGTCCACTGTATACATTATTTAGGTATGTACGTATACTGGTCAGAGAGCCTGTTGTAAGTCCGAATCATCGGTAAATGAGTACGTCACAAAGTGAGGAGAGGCTGTAATGCAGTAGTCTGCATAACAGTAAATCTTTTATTTTGTGTCAATAAAACTTTAAAAATGGAAAGCAAGCATATAGGAGAGGCCTAAAGACGTGACCAATAAACAGTGGAAATGTTGTTTTCATGCCAGGAACGTCTACAATATTTATTTTGGACCCTATTTTGAAATTGGCCATTTTTTAATTTTGTGTGAAATTTACTAAATTACTGATTTCTATCACTTTATTGGGTAGCTAAAATAGGTAAATGGGCAGTTTCTTGTACTCAATCATAGAACTGAAGGAATACTAGCAAAATAGCTATGAATTTGGTCCACTGGAACAAAGGAATTTTTCCAAAAATAAGGCTCAGAATAGGTAAAATTGCTGATATGTAAATAGTGCTGAGATTGCTAAATTTGCAAGAGCATAATTCCATAACTTTTCCATAAAATTTTGTACTTTTGGTTTCATTACCTTCAGAAAAAGACTATTATTTCATAAGAATTTTATTTCTTTTAAATTCTCCGACCCTGAGAGCAATTATCAGATCAGGGGTTCCGACCCTGAAAGGGTAAACTGATCAATTATAGAAAGAAGAGGGAATATGTACAAGTGTGTAGATTCAAGAATTTTTTAACCAAGTGAGATAATAATTGCTGTGGGGAACCTAAATGCTGAAGTAGGAAAGGGTGTAGTTAATACACCTGGACACTCCAAACTTACCTACTACACTGCAGTAGGTAAGTTTAGAGTGCCTATGGTAAATGATAATAAAGGGGCTATAAGTGAGCTATGTATGGGTTTGGTAATAGATAATACATACCTTAAGAAAAAAAAGAGGATAAATAAGTACAGTAAACCCATAATATAAGGACTTTTAGAAAAAACAAAATTATTTTTTCTTATGAAATGGTAATCTTTTCCCGATGTTAATGACACCAAAAATACGAAATTTGATAGAAAACTTACGGAATTACGCTCTCGCGAAGTTAGCGATCTCAGCGATATTTACGCATCGGTGATTTCGCCCACTTTGAGCCCTATTTTCGACCAATTCCATTGTTCCAGTCAACTAAAATCATAGCTATTTCGCTAGAACTTCATTTGTTCTATCGATTGAATACAAGAAACTGCCCATTTACCGATTTCAACTACCCAATAAAGTGGTCAGAAATTGGCAATTTGGCCAATTTCACACAAATTTCAAAAGATGCCAATTTCAAAACAGGGTCCAGAATAAACAAGGCAGACATTCCTGGCACTAAAATAACATTTTCTCTTTTCATTAGTCACATCTCCAGGTCCCTCTTATATTACGCTTGCTTTCCATTTAGAATTTTTATTTACTCTTGAACATCGGCAAAAATCGAACATTTCCGCTACTTTGAGCTCAATTTCAAGGTACACTTTTCATCGTGAAACCAATCAAAATCATCTCCATTTCTGTAATATATCTTTCATTCTATCAAATGAGACCAAGAAAACGAGAATACAACCCTAAATACCATATGAAAATACACCGCCAAGTCGCTGTTTTAAACCAAAAATACGGTCAGTTTTATTTTTCTCATTATGCACTGCGTGCTGCAGGATTTTTTTTATACTGTGCACATTGACCACGCAGACTCATTCTTTCATATGTAGGCCTACCAGCTTTCTTCCACCAGATTTGAAGGAGCTATAATTTTGGCATAGTATTATGGGACCGACACTGGCTCTCAAGCTGTAATATTATGGTACCGACACTGAAAGGGTTAACCCTCACTGTGTAGTTGATCAGAAATTCTAGCAAGGAGAGGGCGTGCCTGGAGATGCTATGGTACATACATCTGTTCCTCATAAAGCTGTTGTGGGAGGAAGGAAGAGTCCACTAGCCCTTTATGAGAGTGCTAAGTCCCTCAGAGGGCTGACAGATACCTCCTCTTTTACTGGAGATTTTTCTCCACAGTGTTAATGCATTTGGTAAAAAAAATGAGAATTTTTTCTTAAATAATCTGTTTGAATATTTGTAATGATGCTATCTGAAGATCAGCATTCACAAGCAATTAATTGGTTCTAAAGTGCCAATGTTTGAGTATGGAACATCATACGTTTGAACATTGTAAGTTGGGGCTGTGTTGAACTGTATGTGTTGGTGGTAGTTGTAGACAGAACCACGTGTTTCACTTCTTTGTCAAATACCTTATGTTATGTAAAAAAAAAATATGACATGCAATATAATATTTTGCTGGAAATATTCCAAATAAGTGAGATATAATAAAAATGTAGAGTACTCTGAGGTGTTGAAACAAAGGAAAAGTAATACATCCATACAGTTAAGTTACAGCTGCTGTCACAGTTATTCATACCTGACATGTAAGGCAGTTGACCTTCTTGCAGACATCACAGTGAAATATGTTGACATTATCTTCAAACTGACAAAATCCAGGGCAGTCCGGTGTCTTACAGTGAAACACATTCTGCATGTTTCCCTCTGCTTGCTTCACAGACTTGGTTAAATGCTTCTCATACTCCTCTGGTGTCACCAGCTGAAGCAATATTGACATATTAATTACAACAATGTTTTACTTAGTTAAAAAATCAAAGTAAAATACTTTTATATTATTTATGATGTATAGTATTCCAAAAATTTGAATCACTACAATATTTGCAAAACTTTTACTATTAGAAAGTTACACCTCCTCAAACTTACAGCTTTGATTTCTCTGTCCTGCAGAGAAGAGTCACAGGAGTATTGGTTGTCTCTATATGGACACTTCACATCTGCTGTTTCTGAATATTTAATAGCACTGGCCAGGCAGTCTCTGAAGAAAACATCAAAAGTAAAAATTCAACAAAAGCATACACAAAATTTTAAAACATAACATGTTAAGCGTAATATATTATGTGAAGATGCATCCACAAACACACACAAAATATATATACAGTGGTACCCCGACTTACGATATTTTTTCATTCCAGAATGCTGTTCAAGTGCCATTACCAAACGAATTTATCTCCATAAGAAATGATGTAAAATAGACTAGTCCTTTTAGACCCCCAAAATTACTTACAAAAACATTTAAAAAAATAAACTTACATAAAAGGGTGTGTTTGGGGACCATCGTAAGTCGGGGTACCACTGTATATTATTCCTCTATTGTACCCATATTAGTTGTTATAAAAATTTTTTTTTTTTATTAACACACCGGCCGATTCCCACCAAGGCAGGGTGGCCCGAAAAAGAAAAACTTTCATCATCATTCACTCCATCACTGTCTTGCCAGAAGGGTGCTTTACACTACAGTTATAAAACTGCAACATTAACACCCCTCCTTCAGAGTGCCGGCACTGTACTTCCCATCTCCAGAACTCAAGTCCGGCCTGCCGGTTTCCCTGAATCCCTTCATAAATGTTACTTTGCTCACACTCCAACAGCACGTCAAGTATTAAAAACCATATGCCTCCATTCACTCCTATCAAATACGCTCACACATGCTTGCTGGAAGTCCAAGCCCTCGCACACAAAACTTCCTTTACCCTCCCTCCAACCTTTCCTAGGCCGACCCCTACCCCGCCTTCCCTCCACTACAGATTTATACACTCTCGAAGTCACTCTGTCTCGTTCCATTCTCTCTACATGTCCAAACCACCTCAACAACCCCTCCTCAGCTCTCTGGACAATCGTTTTGGTAATCCCGCACCTCCTCCTAATTTCCAAACTCCGAATTCTCTGCATTATATTCACACCACACATTGACCTCACCCATGCTTCACACCCATATAAGAGCGTTGGTATAACTATACTTTCATACATTCCCCTCTTTACTTCCATGGACAAAGTTCTTTGTCTCCACAGACTCCGAAGTGCTCCACTCACCCTTTTCCCCTCATCAATTCTATGATTCACCTCATCCTTCATAGACCCATCCGCCGACATGTCCACTCCCAAATATCTGAATACATTCACCTCCTCCATACTCTCTCCCTCCAATTTGATATCCAATCTTTCGTCACCTATTCTTTTGTTATCCTCATCACCTTACTCTTTCCTATATTCACTTTCAATTTTCTTCTTTTACACACCCTACCAAATTCATCCACCAACCTCTGCAGCTTCTCTTCAGAATCTCCCAAAAGCACAGTGTCATCAGCAAAAGCAACTGTGACAACTCCCACTTTGTATTTGCTTCTTTATCTTTTAGCCCAACACCTCTTGCCAAGACCCCCGCATTCACTTCTCTTACAACCCCATCTATAAATATATTGAACAACCACGGTGACATCACACATCCTTGTCTAAGGCCCACTTTTACTGGGAAATAGTCCCTTCCCTCCTACACACTCTAACCTGAGCCTCACTATCCTCATAAAAACTCTTCACTGCTTTCAGTAACCTTCCTCCTATTCCATACACCTGCAACATCTGCCACATTGCCCCCCTATCTACCCTATCATACGCCTTTTCCAAATCCATAAATGCCACAAAAACATCTTTACCCTTATCCAAATACTGTTCACCTATATGTTTCACTGTAAACACTTGGTCTACACACCCCCTACCTTTCCTAAAGCCCCCTTGTTCATCTGCTATCCTGCTTTCTGTTTTACTCTTAATTCTTTCAATAATAACTCTACCATACACTTTACCAGGTACACTCAACAGACTTATTCCCCTATAATTTTTGCACTCTCTTTTGTCCCCTTTGCCTTTATACAAAGGAACAATACACGCTCTCTGCCAATCCCTAGGTACCTTACCCTCTTCCATACATTTATTAAATAATAGCACCAACCACTCCAAAATTATATCCCCACCTGCTTTTAACATTTCTATCTTTATCCCATCAATCCCAGCTGCCTTACCCCTTTCATTCTACCCACTGCCTCACGAACTTCCCTACACCCACAACTGGCTCTTCCACACTCCTACAAGATGTTATTCCTCCTTGCCCCACACACGAAATCACAGCTTCCTGTCTTCATCAACATTTAACAAATCCTCAAAATATTCTCTCCATCTTCCCGATACCTCTAACTCTCCATTTAATAACTCTCCTCTCCTATTTTTAACTGTCAAATCCATTTGTTCTCTAGGCTTCCTCAACTTATTAATCTCATTCCAAAACTTTTTCTTATTTTCAACAAAATTTGCTGATAACATCTCACCCACTCTCTCATCTGCTCTCTTTTACATTGCTTCACCACTCTTTTAACCTCTCTTTTCTCTCCATATACTCTTCCCTCCTTGCATCACTTCTACTTTGTAAAACCTCTCATATGCTAACTTTTTCTCCCTTACTACTCTCTTTACATCATCATTCCACCAATCGCTCCTCTTCCCTCCTGCACCCACTCGCCTGTAACCACAAACTTCTGCTGAACACTCTAACACTACATTTTTAAATCTACCCCATACATTTTCGACCCCATTGCCTACACTCTCACTAGCCCATCTATCCTCCAATAGTTGTTTATATCTTACCCTAACTGCCTCCTCTTTTAGTTTATAAACCTTCACCTCTCTTTTACTTACTGATTCTATTTTCCTTGTATCCCATCTACCTTTTACTCCCACTGTAGCTATAACTAAAAAGTGATCTGATATATCTGTAGCCCCTCTATAAACATGCACATCCTGAAGTCTACTCAACAGTCTTTTATCTACCAATACATAGTCCAACAAACTACTGTCATTACGCCCTACATCATATCTTGTATACTTATTTATCCTCTTTTTCTTAAAATATGTATTACCTATAACTAAACCCCTTTCTATACAAAGTTCAATCAAAGGGCTCCCATTATCATTTACACCTGGCACCCCAAACTTACCTACTACACCCTCTCTGCATGTTTCTCCCACTTTAGCATTTAGGTCCCCTACCACAATTACTCTCTCATTTGGTTCAAAAGTTCCTATACATTCGCTTAACATCTCCCAAAATCTCTCTCTCTCCTCTACACTCCTCTCTTCTCCAGGTGCATACACGCTTATTATGACCCACTTTTCGCATCCGACCCTTATTTTAATCCACATAATCCTTGAATTTACACATTTATATTCCCTCTTTTCCTTCCATAACTGATCCTTCAACATTATTGCTACCCCTTCCTTAGCTCTAACTCTCTCAGATACTCCTGACTTAATCCCATTTATTTCTCCCCACTGAAACTCGCCTACCCCTTCAGCTTTGTTTCGCTTAGGGCCAGGACATCCAACTTCTTTTCATTCATAACATCGGCAATCATCTCTTTCTTATCATCCGCACTACATCCACGCACATTCAGACAACCCAATTTTATAAAGTTTTTCTTCTTCTCGTTTTTAGTAGATTTGTACAGGAGAAGGGGTTACTAGCCCATTGCTCCCGGCATCTTAGTCGCCTCATACGACACGCATGGCTTACGGAGGAAAGATTCTTTTCCACTTCCCCATGGACAATAGAGAAAATAAAAAGAACAAGAGCTATTAAGAAAAAGAAGAAAAACCTAGATGTGTGTATGTATATATATGCATGTGTATGCCAGTGTAGTGTGACCTAAAGTGTAAGTAGAAGTAGCTAGATATACCTGTTATCCAGCGTGTTTATGAGACAGAAAAAAGACACCAGCAATCCTACCATCATGTAAAACAGTTTCAGGTTTCTGTTTCACAGTCACCTGGCAGGACGGTAGTACCTCCCTGGGTGGTTGCTGTCTACCAACCTACTACATATCTTCAACCTACCTAAATATCTTCAAAAATAAGGCATTTGTGACTTTGTAAATGGTCCAAGTCAGACCAAAACATCATCCTAAGCTTCTCTCTCCTATGTATGGGTTATTTGTGTGTTGTTCCACTCACAATATTGTGCCCTTTTGTTCTTCACATCTATACTTTACTATAACAGGGAATTTACCATTGGAAGAGATATGATAATACAGTGGTACCCCGAGTTTCGGCCATAATTCGTTCCAGAAGGCTGTTCGAGTGTTGTTACCGAACGAATTTGTCCCCATAAGGAATAATGTAAATTAGATTAGTCCGTTTCAGACCCCCAAAAATACACTTACAAAAGCACTTACAATAATACACTTACATAATTGTTCGAGTTGAGAGCTGTATGAAACTCAGGGTACCACTGTACTAACAAACTGTAAGTAAATGACACAACTGTACTGATCAAGACATTTATTTAGGAAATGTTTCATCACAGATAGCTTCTTCAGTCCTAGTGCAGAGACAACTAAGAAATAAATGTTTATTGTAGCAGGAGCGAAGGTGGCAAGTTGTGATTTGTGAGAGGGTTGTAGTAGTAGTAGTGGAGGTAGTAATAGTACAGCTGTGGTGAGATGGGTTAGGTTTGAGAAGGTCTTGTCCACTGTGGAGTAACATATTAAAGTTAACATCTTGGGTAATCTCAAAAGGTTGGACAAATGTAAAATTGCACGGGTTAGTGGACCTCCTGCAGTGTTCATGGTGCACGTGTTTGGCCGAGGTTCTAAATATTCTATAGCTGCCTGATTGATTGTTGCTATCATTGCTGTTTCCAGGTACCTGCATCTGTGCAAATTGTTTTCAGGAATTATTAAGTTAACTTCATTGAATTTCATGATGTATCCCTCTGATGTTATGTTGTACTCAGGCATTATTTTGATTGCCCCATCTGCAGGCATTTTGTTGTTCTTGAGGTATGAGTTCAAGTGTTCTTAATGTTTTGCCTATGTAGTTTTTATTGCAATCTCTGCAGGGTGTGATGTATGTGCCAGCCTTGTCGGTGGTATTGTCTGTGTGTTTGTTCATATTTTTTGCTAAGTCTTTGACTGAGGCTGAGGCTTTGGTGGCTATTTTCATGTGTCCATGTCATCAGCTATAATACATTAGAAGCCAAATTATTCACTTGCAAATTGATGCATTTGGCTGGTGATTCTTTTATGTTTCTGTTGATGATGTGGTCGGGTCTCTTTCTGCAGTTGTTGATATAGTGTGGTGGGAAATAAAGCTATAGAAAAACAGTTACAATACAGGCATACCTTGCTAATACAGCAGGTTAGGTTCCAGAATATTGCTGTAAGGTAAATATGACTTTAAAGTGAATCACAGTTGTTGTTGTTGTTTTTCATTTGTCAGTGCATACAAAAGCCTAAAAACACATTTACACTAAGTGTTCAATACTGATATGCTTAAAAAAATGCACAAATGCTGCAAACAGACTGAGCATGGGTAGCAAAATGGCGCTGGTCAGCTGATGTCCGCATCACCACCAAAAATAATAAACATGAAATATAACTGAAGAAAGCCATATTAGTGAAGCGCTCTAAAGCAAGCGCCATATTAACAAAGTACGTATGCCTGTACACACGAAATTACAATATATATGAAGTTCTACTAGCTCAATAAAATCTTAGCTTAGTATGGAGAGGTCCAAATTATCATTTACAGTGGACCCCCGCCTAACGAACACCCCGGAAATCGTACAATTATGTAAGTATAATATTGTAAGTGCTTGTGGAAGTGTATTTTTGGGGGTTTGAAATAGACTAACCTACGTGACATTATTTCTTAAGGAAGTAAATTCGTTCGGTAATGGCACTTGAGCAGGCTTCTGGAATGAATTTTGTTCATTAGGCGGGGGTCCACTGTACTTTGTTTCAAATGAGGTTTAAAGCTTGATTTGCAGGCACTTGTGTGAACAGGGCCATCATGACAATATTTGTAAGCTTTTTATTCTTGATATTCTAATCTCTAATGCGATTTAGATCTCCTGAATATTGTAAGTGTTCTTCGCTGATCTTACTTAACCCTTTGACTGTTTCAGTCGTATATATACGTCTTATGAGCCAATGTTTCGGACGTATTAAGACGCATAAATTCTAGCGGCCTCAAATCAAGCAGGAGAAAGCTGGTAGGCCTACAGGTGGTCAGTGTGCGCAGTATAAAAAAAATCGGGCAGCCAGTGGTGCATTGTGGGAATGCCATTTCAGTAGTCCTTGTTCAGCATGCCTAGCGGTAAGAATTATCCGACTCCTTGGCGCATCTGGGACTGTTCTCTTCCTCAATGATAGCTCTAACACAGATGGAAGTGTCTCTGAAGATAAATTTCATGGTTTTGAGGAGTTTGTGACCGAAAGAAATGCCCAGGATACCAGAAGGAAAGAAGGAAGGAAGAAAGAAAGTAAGGAAGGAAAGAAGAGATGAGAGGAAGGAAGGAAGGAAAGAAGAGATGAGAGGAAGGAAGGAAGGAAAGAAGAGATGAGAGGAAGGAAGGAAGGAAAGAAGAGATGAGAGGAAGGAAGGAAGAAAAGAAGAGATGAGAGGAAGGAAGGAAAGAAGAAGTAAGGAAGAAGGAAGGAATTAAGAAAGAAAGAAAGAGAAAGGAAGGAAGAGATGAGAGGAAGGAAGTAAGAAAGGAAGGAAGGAATGCAGGAAGAAAGGAAGGCAGGAAGGAAGAGATGAGAGAAAGGAAGGAAATATGTAAGAAAGGAATGCAGAAAGAAAGGAAGGAATGAAGGAAGAAAGGAAGCTAGGAAGGTAGGTATAAAGGAAAGGAAGGAGGTTATGGGGAAGAAGACATGGGTCCCCTTTTGTATTGACAGGCAGTGTGGGTGGTGAGTAATGGTATAATATATGTCATTTTGACAGCTGCCTTACCCTGACTCAACAAATTTAGATGTCCACACACACACACACACAAAGCTTGGAGCTTTGAAGTGCTAATTGCAGTTGATGGAAAGTGTCCAGTCATTATATATGTGTATATATATTATAGAACAATAGTAATAAACAATTTTTTTTATTGTTGGTTGGTGTAAACAAGTTTTGTAAACAATATAATGATACTAATGTTTGTGCAATTATTGTGTTGCATACAAGTGTATATACAGTGGACCCTCGGTTTTCATTCACCTCCAAACTCAAACAATTATGTAAGTGTATTTTCGTAAGTGCTTTTGTAAGTGTATTTTTGGTGGTCTGAAATGACTAATCGAATTTACATTTGTCCTTATGGGAACAAATTTCTTCGGTAACGGCACTCAAACATCATTCCGGAAAGAATTTTCAACGAAAACCAAGGGTCCACTGTACAGTGGACCCCCGAGTTTCGTAAAAACTTCACTCCTGAAGTCTGCTCAAGTGCCATTACCGAACAATTTACTCCCTTAAGGAAAAATTTCACGTAGGTTGTCTATTTCAGACCCCAAAATACACTTCCACAAGAACTTACAAAATTATACTTACATAATTGCACGATTTCGGGTATTCGTAACCGAGGGTCCACTGTATATACAGTGGACCCCGAGTAACGAACACCCCGGAAATCGACAATTATGTAAGTATAATATTGTAAGTGCTTGTGGAAGTGTATTTTGGGGTCTGAAATAGACTAACCTACGTGACATTATTCCTTAAGGGAGTAAATTCGTTCGGTAATGGCACTTGAGCAGGCTTCTGGAATGAAGTTTTTACGTTACTCGGGGGTCCACTGTACATTGCACCTTACTTTGGTCTCACAGGCCACATAAGTTACGTAAAAAAATAAAATAGTGAAAAAAACAAGAAACCTACGAAAGGAAGTAAACCAAAGTTTACTGGGTGAGCGGCATTCGCCGCTGCTGCCATACGCGGCTCATTTTTTGCCAACTTTACGCCTCTATATCTCGGTAAGTACTGATCGCAAAAATTTTTGGGGGGGATTTAAACAATCAGAAAAATAATCTTAACATTTTGATAAGAAAAAATAATTTTTTTTTTCGAATATTTCCCGACAGAATGACAGTTTCAGAGAGGGGCCTCCGACACAAAGGGTTAACAGGATCTCCAAATACTTAGAAGACTGTGCAAAATGTAAAGAAAATCTCTGGTGTTATTTACAAGTGTTGCAGGAGAATGCACAATAAAGAATGAAGATGGTGTAGCTTTACTTATTTGATACTGCTCAAGGAACATCAGATTGTGAGCACCAGATACTTATGGCATTTGTACAACTGGCCAATAAAGGGGTACACTGCCCAGTTACAATGCCAACCTTCATTGTGTACTATGAAACACAGGTATTGAAAGCTTCAGATCAAAGTAGTGAGACATGATTAAGTTACTGTGCAGAAACCAGTGATAAAAAAAACTGGGAGATACATAATTATTCATAAAGGATTTTATGTTGATGAGGCTCTGGCTCTGGTAACTTTTTCCTAAAGTGTAAGCATTCTTCCTTATGTTGCATAAGGAAATTGTTATTTTCGGTAAACAATAATGAATGATAAGTGAATATGTCTTTAACTGCTCCCTGCTTTGTTGCTTTACTAGCAACATTCACTCACCTGCAGAAGGTATGGAGACAGTCCCGCAGTACGACACCTTCACCTGAATTGATGTCCACAAAGCAGACGCGGCACTCGAATGGGTCTGGGTTGGGTACACAGCCCTGACGTTCAAGTGCAAACATCACTGCACCTAACCCAGGTGTCTGAAATAAAATAAAACTAGGGTACTACAGGTCGGCCATCACTAATCTGGCAATCAGTTATCCAGTTCCATCAGTAATCCGGTACTAATTTCGGCTAGCATAATTTAAAATTTCATCATTATACTAACTCAGAAATCGTGCAGATAGTTGTAAATCTACAGCAACAGGCCAGTGGAGGAGAAAGCAGTGATGAAAATGAGGAAGATGTAGCAGAAAGAGTCTCTATTTATTGACAGGTTAATTAAGTGTATTCTAACCTAACCACTCTACAATCCGAAAAACTCACTAATCCGGCACACTACAGGTTCCAATGATGCCGGATTAGTGATAGCCAACCTGTACTATCAAAGTGTTTCAAAATTTTGTAACATCCAATATGAATTCCTGAAAAAGAGCATTTATTAAGATTATTAAAGTACAGTAACAGTACTTTGTAGGTAGTAGGTTGGTAGACAGCAACCACCCAGGGAGGTACTACCATCCTGCCAGGTGACTGTGAAACAGAAACCTGAAACTGTTTTACATGATGGTAGGATTGCTGGTGTCTTTTTTCTGTCTCATAAACATGCAAGATTTCAGGTACGTCTTGCTACTTCTACTTACACTTAGGTCACGCTACACAAACATGTACACGTTTATGAATACACACTCATCCGAGTTTTCTTTGATTTTATCTTAATAGTTCTTGTTCTTATTGCTTTTCCTTTCATATCCATGGGGAAGTGGAATAAGAATCTTTCCTCCGTAAGCCATGCGTGTTGTAAAAGTCAACTAAAATGCCGGGAACAATGGGCTAGTAACCTCTTTTCCTGTATACAGTGGACCCTCGGTTAACGAATACCCCGGAAATCGTGCAATTATGTACGTAAGTATAATTTTGTAAGTTCTTGTGGAAGTGTATTTTTGGGGGTCTGAAATAGACTAACCTACGTGAAATGTTTCCTTAAGGGAGTAAATTCGTTCGGTAATGGCATTTGAGCAGACTTCAGGAGTGAAGTTTTTACGAAACTCGGGGGTCCACTGTAGCTTACTAAAAAGAAAAAGAAGAAAACCGTCAAAGTGGGATGTTTGAATGTGCGTGGATGTTGTGCGAATGATAAGAAAGAGATGATTGTAGATGTTATGAATGAAAAGAAGCTGGATGTCCTGGCTTTAAGTGAGACAAAGCTGAAGGGGGTAGGAGAGTTTCAGTGGGGAGAAATAAATGGGATTAGGTCAGGGGTTTCAAATAGAGTTAGAGCTAAAGAAGGAGTGGCAATAATGTTGAATAATCAGTTATGGCAGGTAAAGAAGGAATATAAATGTATAAATTCAAGGATTATGTGGAGTAAAATAAAGGTTGGATGTGAAAAGTGGGTTATAGTAAGTGTTTATGCACCTGGAGAAGAGAGAAGTGTAGAGGAGAGAGAGAGATTTTGGGAAATGTTGAGTGAGTGTGTGGGGAGTTTTGAACCAAGTGAGAGAGTAATTGTGGTTGGGGATCTAAATGCTAAAGTGGGTAAAAATGTTGTGGAGGGAGTAGTAGGTAAATTTGGGGTGCTAGGGGTAAATGTAAATGGGGAACCATTAATTGAGCTATGTGTAGAAAGAGGTTTGGTAATAAGTAATACATATTTTATGAAAAAGAGGATAAATAAATATACAAGGTATGATATAGCACGTAAGGAAAGTAGTTTGTTGGATTATGTATTGGTGGATAAAAGGTTGATGGGTAGGCTTCAGGATGTACATGTTTATAGAGGGGCAACGGATATATCAGATCATTATTTGGTTGTAGCTACAGTTAGAGTAAAAGGTAGATGGAACAAAAAGAAAATGGCAACAGCAAGAAAGAGAGAGGTAAAAGTGTATAAACTAAGGGAGGAGGAAATTAGGGTGAGATATAAGCAACTATTGGCAGAAAGGTGGGCTAGTGCAAGTATGAGTAGTGGGGGGGTAGAAGAGAGTTGGGATAGTTTTAAAAATGCAGTATTAGAATGTGGGGCAGAAGTTTGTGGCTATAGGAGGGTGGGTGCAGGAGGAAAGAGGAGTGGTGGAATGAAGAAGTAAAGGGTGTGATAAAAGAGAAAAAGGTAGCTTATGAGAGGTTTTTACAAAAAAGAAGTGTTAATAGAAGAGCAGAGTATATGGAGAGTAAATGAAAGGTGAAGAGAGTGGTGAGAGAGTGCAAAAGAAGAGCAGATGAAAGAATGGGAGAGGCTCTGTCAAGAAATTTTGCTGAAAACAAGAAAAATTTTGGAGTGAGATAAACAAGGTAAGAAAGCCTAGGGAACGAATGGATTTGTCAGTTAAAAACAGAGTAGGGGAGTTAGTAGATGGGGAGCTGGAGGTATTGGGTAGATGGCGGGAATATTTTGAGGAACTTTTAAATGTCGATGAAAAAAGGGAGGCGGTAATTTCATGTACTGGCCAGGGAGGTACAACATCGTTTAGGAGTGAAGAAGAGCAGGATGTGAGTGTGGGGGAGGTGTGTGAGGCATTACGTAGAATGAAAGGGGGTAAAGCAGCTGGAATTGACGGAATCATGACAAAAATGTTAAAAGCAGGGGGATATAGTGCTGGAGTGGTTGGTATTTTTGTTTAATAAATGTATGAAAGAGGGGAAGGTACCTAGGGATTGGCAGAGAGCATGTATAGTTCCTTTATATAAAGGGAAGGGGGATAAAAGAGAGTGTAAAAATTATAGGGGAATAAGTTTACTGAGTATACCAGGTAAAGTGTATGGCAGGGTTATTATTGAAAGAATTAGAGAGAGTAGGATTGCAGATGAGCAAGGAGGCTTCAGAGTGGGTAGGGGTTGTGTAGATCAAGTGTTTACAGTGAAGCATATATGTGAACAGTATTTAGATAAAGGTAGAGAAGTTTTTATTGCATTTATGGATTTAGAAAAGGCCTATGATAGAGTGGATAGGGGAGCAATGTGGCAAATGTTGCAAGTGTATGGAATAGGTAGTAAGTTACTGAAGGCTGTAAAGAGTTTTTATGAGGATAGTGAGGATCAGGTTAGGGTTTGTAAGAGAGAGGGAGATTACTTCCCTGTAAAAGTAGGTCTTAGACAGGGATGTGTAATGTCACCATGGTTGTTTAATATATTTATAGATGGGGTTGTAAAAGAAGTAAATGCTAGGGTGTTGGGGAGAGGGGTGGGATTAAATTATGGAGAATTAAATGCAAAATGGGAGTTGACACAGTTACTTTTTGCTGATGATACTGTGCTTATGAGAGGTTCTAAAGAAAAGTTGCAAAGGTTAGTGGACGAGTTTGGGAGAGTGTGTAAAGGTAGAAAGTTAAAAGTGAACATTGATAAGAGTAAGGTGCTGAGGGTATCAAACGATTTAAATAAAGAAAAATTGGATATCACATTGGAGAGAGGGATTATGGAAGAAGTAAATGTTTTCAGATATTTGGGAGTTGACGTGTCAGCGGATGGGTTTATGAACGATGAGGTTAACCATAGAATTGATGAAGGAAAAAAGGTGAGTGGTGCGTTGAGGTATCTGTGGAGACAAAAACGTTATCCATGGAGGCAAAGAAGGGGAAAATACGAAAGTATAGTGGTACCAACACTCTTATATGGGTGTGAAGCATGGGTTGCAAATGCTGCAGCGAGGAGGAGGCTGGAGGCAGTGGAGATGTCCTGTCTAAGGGCAATGTGTGGTGTAAATATTATGCAGAAAATTCGGAATGTGGAAATTAGGAGAAGGTGTGGAGTTACTAAAAGTATTTGTCAGAGGGCTGAAGAGGGGTTGTTGAGGTGGTTTGGTCATTTAGAGAGAATGGATCAAAGTAGAATGACTTGGAGAGCGTATAAATCTGTAGGGATAGGCGGGGTAGGGGTCGTCCTAGAAAAGGTTGGAGGGAAGGGGTAAAGGAGGTATTGTGGGCGAGGGGCTTGGATTTCCAGCAAGCATGTGTGAGCGTGTTAGATAGGAGTGAATGGAGACGAATGGTTTTTGGGACACGACGATCTGTTGGAGTGTGAGCAGGGTAACATTTTGTGAAGGGATTCAGGGAAACCAGTTAATTGATTTAATTGGACTTGAGTCCTGGAAATGGGAAGTACAATGCCTGCACTTTAAAGGAGGGGTCTGGGATAATGACAGCTGGGAGGGACAATTCTCAGCTGTCGTATCTGAGCTCCTCTGCAAAGACAGTGATTATGTATGAGTGTGGTGAAAGTGTTGAATGATGATGAAAGTATTTTCTTTTTGGGGATTTTCTTTCTTTTTGGGTCACCCTGCCTCGGTGGGAGACGGCCGACTTGTTGAGAGAAAAAAAAAAAAAAAAAAAAAAACAGTACTTTGCTTTGAAAACTGTAAATATAGCAGAGTATGTACAATTAATGCCATAACCACAAATGCCTTTACATTAACACATTGGACAACAGCACATCTATATTATGGTTTTTGATAAACTGACTTTTTGAAACCACATTAGCCATTTCCCACCATGGTGGGTGAACCCCAAAAAAGGAAACATTCACCCTCATTCATTCAATAGCTGTCTTGCCAGAAGTGTATAGAAATTATAATTCATATGACCCTACAAATTACTACATCCACACCTCTCCTTCAGGATGCAAGCCCTGTATGTACTTCCCACCTCCATGTTTCAGGTCCCCAAGCATCTCACAGGGCTGTTGAAGTGAGTATGGTTTAGCTCCAACAGTTTGTTATTGCTCCAGATGGATGACTAAGCTAGCCCAAACATTTTGGATCTATAAATGACAAACAGAAAGCAACATTACCTAAAAATAATGCAAATGTTCATTTTAGGTTCATAGACAGCAACCATCCAGGGAAGTACAGTATGTACTACTATCCAGTCATATGAGTGAAATGAGGGCCAGTTAAATGTCATACACTCAGCAGGACTGCTAGAAATTTCTTTCTCCCCCCATGAACATGTAGTATACATGTAATATACACTTATCTTTGCTTTTCAGTTTGTTTGTTGATAATCTTTAGTCCTGTAACATTTCCTTTCCAAGTTAGGAGGCCTAGTCTAAGACTAGTCTGTGGGAGGCAAAGGCAAAGAATCTTGGAACCATTAAAAAAATATGACTTAAACACAAGCATTACAAACCAAAGTCAAATGGATTATTTTTAGTGTGCTTCCTGTATTGCATGGCATCACAGCTGCCCACCTGCTGACCCTCTTTACTGACTTAGCTAAAATATTTCACATGTCTTAGTCATGTCCACTTAACATCTCCCTTTCTTACAAAATTATAAAAAATTATTTCTTCTTTCAACAAACTGGTCGTATCCCACCAAGGCAGGGTGGCCCAAAATGAAAAACGAAAGCTCCTCTTTTAAACTAGTGTATACAGGAGAAGGGATTACTAGTCCATTGCTCCTGGCATTTTAGCCGCCTCTTACAACACGCATAGCTTATGGAGGAAGAATTCTGTTATACTTCCCCATGGAGATAACAAGTGTCGTGTCAGTATCATATATACACTTGTGTAGTGTATCTTTCCTTTTATACAGCTGGTCCCTTTGCGTGTGACGTCACGGTACCCGCTGACGTCAGAGGCTCAGCGCATGTGCACAGCCTCTCATAGGCACTCTCCCGCACTAACGTTAGACCTACAGGCGAGACAGACGGGTGGCTGGACTCTCCTTCACTTACTGTAAATATACCGTAACCATCCAACAAGGAGTATCTTTGACCTCCTATATATCTCTCCCAAGACCCACACGACACAAGAAATAAACAAGAACTAGTAAGAAAATAGAAAAAATCCAGAGGGGAATTATGTTCTTAAGACCACGTCAGTAAACAAATTCATCGCTAAGTGAGGAGCATACTATAATGGTAGTGGGTTTGTGTCAGCCATCTTTGATATTGTTTTAATGTCACCTCTGCACCATTTATAACATTTCTGGTATATTTTTAAATGTTTATACAGTAATGTACTGTATATTGTAATAAACAAAAGAGAGGAAATCAGCTCTAATATACATTATTTAGATATGCATACTGGTCAGAGAGCTGGTTGTAAATCCGAGTCGTCGGTAAACAAGTACAGTGGACCCTTGGTTTTCGTTGAAAATTCTTTCCAGAATGCTGTTTGAGTGCGGTTACCGAACGAATTTGTTCCCATAAGGACAAATGTAAATTAGATTCGTCATTTCAGACCCCAAAAAATACACTTACAAAAGCACTTACGAAAATACACTTACATAATTGTTCGAGTTCGGAGGTGAACGAAAACCGAGGGTCCACTGTATGTTGCTAAGTGAGGAGAGGCTGTATATGCTTGTACATGTATGTGTTGTGTAAGTAGCAAGATGTACCTGAAATCTGGCATGTTTATGAGACAAAAAAAGACACCAGCAATCCTACCATCAGATAAAACAATTACAGGATGGTAGTACCTCCCTGGGTGGTTGTTGTTTACCAACCTACTACCTAGTACAAAAAATTACATCTAAGTTAAATTATATATGACCCCTGTATCACACCAGTTAGAAATGCATATTCAATCTGCTAATATTAAGAGATTAACAAGGTCTCCATATGTGCACTCTTCAGGCATTCCAGACACTGTAATTACACATTCCAAACACTAATTACACATTCCAGACACTAATTACACATTCTAGACACTGTAATTACCCATTCCAAACACTGTAATTACACATTCCAGAAACTTCATCATTTAAATAGTGATTACTATCTAGTTTGATGTAGTGCCATATACTGTACATATTTCTTGTCAAAGCATCACAGATGAAAACTTCAATCAATTTAAAATTGGTTCCAAAAATGATCAATAGTAACTAAGGTGTCAATTTCAATAGGACACTGCTGTAAGAGCATACATATGTATTACATCACAAGTCAAAAATACATTTTCAAAGTATAGTCGGGAAACTTAAGGGCTTGATAAATCAGTCAACAAATAAAAAAAGGAACCATAAAGTATCTTTACCAGGAATTCCTAAGAATAATATTAATTTAGATTGGCATACAAAAGTTTTTTCTATAATTCCAAACATTATTGTTAGTATATTTAGGGGAAGTGCTAAACCTGTAGAGGTTATACAGTGCTTGGGGAATGGGAGGCAATCAGATGCAATCCAAGGAAGGCAAGAACCGGTCCAATTTCTTAGATCAAGAGCCCCTGTGACATCAAAGAACCTCCCTTAAGGAGCTTAAAGGTAATCCTCTACAGTATCATAAAATTTAGAAAGTAAAATGAGAGCTCACCTTCTGAGAGAAGCCTGTTTCATGCTGGTACACCTTACCAGGGCGCTCAGTGGCACAAGCCTCACACCCTGGCCTAGTCCACTTGTTAACTAGTGTACATCTTGGGCACACCCAGGCAGGGGTCTTGGTGAGTGATGCAGGTGGCTCTCTTCTCATGTCCACTTGCTGCCCTGATAACTGAGGCTTTGTTGTTGCTGCATCATTATTCATAAAGTGCCTTTGCTGTTGGGGTAATTGCTGTTCTGGTTTTCTTGAATTCTGTTGAGGCTCTCTCTGAAGTTGCAATTGTAGAGACTGTTTCTGGTGATGAGGTTGTCCTAACTGCTGCTGTGGGTGGAAAGTGTCTTGCTGTGATGACTGGGAATCTTGTTGCTGGGATGACTGGGTTGATTGGTGCTCTAAAAACTGGTTTGAATGATTCTGTGTTGATTGTGTTAAACAATGTTGTGAGTGAGAAGACTGAAGCTGGAATTTTGATGATTGTTCTTGAGACTTTATTGACCAGGGCAGCTGAGGATGTTCTTGTGTTGGTGCTTCCTGGGTATGAACAGATAGTGGTGTTGGGTGCCCAGTTGAATACTTAGGAGCTTGTGCCTGCAATTCACACTCTCTGATATGGAATTCTTGGGTTGGTTTTGAAAAGTCCAATTTTTGTAAATCATTGTGATTAGAAGGTAAATCTTGAGTATATTCTGTGTGTAAACTTTGAGTAGGAATTGACTCTTGGGGATTTAGAGAAATAAGTTGATTTGATGATGACTGGTGTTGCAATGTCATATGTTGATGATGGTGCTTCTGATGCTGTAGTTGTGCACTGTGGTTTGTTTCTTGTATTTGTACTTGTTGTTGATCAATAGGTATAGTCTCATCATGAAGCTTCATTTGTTTATATATATTGGTATGCTGTATTTGGTGCTGTTGACTTAACTTTTCAGCAGGCTGAGACATTTGTCTCTCTGTTGACTGACATTGTAATAATCTATAACTTTCTTTGTTGTGTTCCTGTATATCACTTTGGCTGTGGGTAGCATGACTTACAATACTTGTAGAACTGTTGTGACTAGTAGATACTGCATTTGAATAAATAGCAAGAGAGTTACAGTCTTGACTAGAAACAGCATTTGTGGTAATGGCAATATGAGGTGAATTTAGAGGCTGTGGTAATAAATATTTCTCTCCTTGTGACTGTAATAACATTGATTTATATATTTTATTTTCATTTTGTTGTAAATTAGTCTCTCTACTTGCTGCTGAATTATATACATTTTGATAATCTTTTTCTTTCTCTTTTTCACTAAAAGCCTCATTCTGGTATACATTTTCATCATCATCTTCTTCCTCTAATGTATCTTCTTCACTAGTGTCTTCTTCACCACTTACATCACTATCCTCTTCATCAATGCTTATTTCATATTTATTTGTATCTGGGTTATAAAACTTGTATTGCTCATTTGTTTCTTTACTGCAGTCTTGCAAGTGTCTTGGAGGTTCCTCCTCCTTCACTCTTCTTACCTCACCATAATGATATCCATTACCTCTTGAAATAACAGTCTTTTCAGAAGGAGTCTGTACCTGAACTTTAGACTCAGAATCAGGGGCCACTAAGTAAAGGAAAATTGGACAAGCTTCTGTAGTAACCTTGTGGTGCTCCAAGGTATGATTGTCATCATCTGCCAAGCGTCTTCCCAGGATCCATCTCTGAACCTCTGGTGGGAATCCAAAGTCTTGACAGACCTGAAAATGTAAAATGCCAGTTAGAAAAAGAAAAGAAAAAGAAAATGCCAAAAATGGAATTATTGTGTGGAAAGTAAAATCATTTAATAAAAAATGCAATGATTCATTTTTATTTACCATGGTAATATCTAGGTCACTGATGACATTATGATTAAGACAATAGAGCATATAGTGATGCTTGAGAGAGAATGAAGTTATATTTTAAAAATATATTGTACAAATATCTCAAATAAAAAGTATAAGCATTGTTACAGAGATCAATGACTGATTGCAGCAGGTAGTGAGTTAGGAAAACTGTTCACACTGTCAGTACACCAGTGTTAAACAATGTGTAACAAATGGCAAAAGGCTAGACTTGTTGCCCATATCTCCTCTCTTGGGATGTTCTGCCCTGTGTGTGTACTAGCCTTTAGCCTAAACACCTTTCAGGTTTGCACGTAAGTGTCACATCAGCTGACTTGTCAGTATAATTTATTGGGTACTTACTTTAAAGTATTTAAGCAATTACAAAATCTTTACCAAATGCTCCAAATTAATAGCTAAACTTACCAGTAGCTATGCAATAAACCTCAAATACTGTTGCAATTTTTTATTAATCTAATACAGAGGCATAATGTAGTCTAGAATTAAGTAGTCCTAAGATTGCCCGCAATGCACAGCATATTAGGGGCTTTTGGCATGTACATCTCATTAATAACTATGTAATAACTATGTAATAACTATGTATAACTATGTCTACCATGTATCATTGTACCATGTCTCAATAAAGTATTATTATTATTATTATTATTATAAAAATTGAGACTCATATACTGGAGCCAGAGGAGAGATGCAGCAGTTGAAGACACTGTCACATGTGGGAGGGATCCACTAAAGGAAGTACAGTGCTCGTCATTAAAGCATGCTGGCCCCCTCTCAAATCACGACCACAAAATAAGCCATCCCTTATGCTTTAAGACAACCTTTAACTGTCTAGGAAGTGATTAAAATACATTCTTCTGGGTTTCATTAATTAAATTCCCCACAAAGCATGGTTAGCATCCACCAGCCATGGGAGTGGGCTGGTGTCCTTTTCCTAGTAAATCTCTCCTTATCACAGCCCAAAGGTTCTCAATGGGATTCAAGTCTGGGGAATTTCCTCTCCAGTCAATGAAGAAAGATACCTCACAGTCACAAAGCCAATAAACAACAAATTTCACTTGTGTGGCAAGGAGCACTGTATTCCATACAAATCTTGCCCCACCCCACAAGCAAATGATCACAGAATGATTCTTGATACATTATTAGTTAACATAAGTTGAGACATTTTTCTAGGCTTCCCTGGACATGCTTTCAGAGGTTAGCAATAGTTGTAGAAGATAAACCCTGTACAGTGGACCCCCGGTTCTCGTCAGTAATCCATCCCAGAGGGCCTGTTGACCACCGGTTTGGTCGAACTCCAATTCTATTTTCCCCATAAGAAATAATGGAAATAAAATTAATCCGTTCCAGACATCCAAAAGTATTAAAATAAAATATTTTTTAGAACTTTTTGACCTTAAATTATACACATTTTTATGAAAAATTAAGAAATAATAGTACAATAACATGTCACTTACATTTGTTGAAGAGTTGTTGATGTGTGCAACACGGGAGGAGGGGAGAAGATGGAGTAGTATGCTAGTGTTTGGAAGAGAAATCCCCTTCCATTAACACTGCAGGAGGCAAGTTCTTTTCTGGGGTTACGGGCCTTTTTCTTTGAATGCTACACTCCCTGCATGAATGCTACACTCCCTGCATCCCTGCTTCACTCCCTGCATGAATGCTACACTCCCTGCATGCCTACTACACTCCCTGCATGCCTGCTACACTCCCTGCATCCTTGCTACACTCCCTGCATCCTTGCTACACTCCCTGCATCCTTGCTACACTCCCTGCATCCCTGCTACACTCCCTGCATCCTTGCTACACTCCCTGCATCCCTGCTACACTCCCTGCATCCCTGCTACACTCCCTGCATCCTTGCTACACTCCCTGCATCCCTGCTACACTCCCTGCATCCTTGCTACACTCCCTGCATGCCTGCTACACTCCCTGCATAAATGGTACACTCCCTGCATGAATGCTTCACTCCCTGCACATTCCTTACCACAGGCTTGGCACTAGGAGCTTTCTTGGGGCCCATGGTGGCTTATTTAGCAGTTGCAAGCACTAAAAACACTGGAATAATGAAAATATATATGGTATGAATGCGTGGGTGGTGGTCGCTCGCTTGTAAACAATAACACACTGAGTGCCTGGGCGCCCAGCTGGGCCACGGCCCCACGCGTACGCGTCCGGGACGGATAGCCAACTCGCCCAACTCCGAGTGGCCGCCTAATACCGAGCCAAAAATATTGTAAAAAAAAACGTTGAACACCGATTTGGCCGAGCTCCGACGCCGTCGAGCACCGGGGGTTCACTGTACCAAGATTCCATGACACGTCTTATCAATCAACTTTTTATATTATAAACCTTTAATTTTATGGACACCACTCACAAAGGCTTCTATGTCCTACTGAATTATTTTAAACTCCTGCTGGTGGTAGTTCAAATTCTCTAGTGTCATCCACTGAATATCCTTGCTTTCTCTCTCTCTCCTTTTGTAAATATCACTTTCAAACTGTGGTAGAACTACTAACTCTAAGCACAGATTATGGCATCTTTCATGACAAAGGTAAACTCTGCTCGAGAAAATAAACTGAAGAGACTATAACCATACTCTGAGGGGATCAAAGTGGAGCTAAAAGTGTCTTCATTACTTCAGGAAGAGGCACTGTTGAGGAGTGTGGAAGGAAGAAACAGAACATGACTTAACCATTGTTTTAGAATCTGGACATAGCAGTATACACTTCTTTAAAATATACAGTGGTACCTCGACTTACGATATTTTTTCATTCCAGAATGCTGTTCAAGTGCCATTACCAAACGAATTTATCCCCATAAGGAATGATGTAAAATAGACTAGTCCTTTTAGACCCCCAAAATTACACTTACAAAAGCATTTAAAAAAATAAACTTACATAAAAGGGTGAGTTTGGGGACCATCGTAAGTCGAGGTACCACTGTAATTGTTCCTGCATGTGACGAAGAGACTTCTGTCTGGAGTGCCCTAACATTGGTAGAGGGACTAGAAGATTTAATTCTACTGGAGAGGATGGCTGTCCATCAAAATGTTTATTGATTATGGAAAACAGAACACCTCCAGATGAATCTGGTGCAAGTGAGAAAACTTGCAGATCTTCAAGACCAGATTCAAAAGTGTCACCAAGAAGATATCACAAACTTCAAAATTTCTGCTACAGGTTTTCATTACTGGGTTGCACTATAAGCAACAGCCAGTAACAGTGTCACAAATATCACTAAGTGCCAGAGGTCAAACTGGTATATACAGGAGGGGCCCCAGTTATACAACTGGTTAGTTTCCAGGCTATTGCAGTAAAGGGAAAATCACTGTAAAGTGAAACATAGCCTTTTTCACTTTCAAATGCATATAAAAGTCTGATAACAAGTTTAAACTATCATATATTAAGTGAGCAATAGAGCTAGGCCTAAAATATTTTCGTCCTTAGCTTATAGTGAGTGGTGATTATATTTATTATAGGAAGTCTGAATAAATAAAGAATGGGTATAATTGAAAACTGTTGCATTAGCAAAACATGGTAAAGTGAAGCGCAGTAAAGCAGGGCCTGCCTGTATATGCAGCTGATAGTCTGAGTGTCTAGATGGCTGCAACAATTACCACAGATAAGGTTCTCTACTCAGCTTCCCAATTCAATTCCCCCTTCATATATCAGACCATCACAACACACCTAACAGCCACCAGATGATCTAGGGCTTCATGCCACCAATAGATGGCTCTAATAGTTTTGTGCTTACAGTTGGCAAAGAAGACTACAGGACTTGTGTTTGCTTTTATGTGCATCAAATGTATGATGTCTAGGTAGTAAGTTGGTAGACAGCAACCATCCAGGGAGGTACTACCGTCCTGCCAAGTGACCGTAAAACGGAAACCTGTAATTGTTTACATGATGGTAGGATTGCTGGTGTCTTTTTTCTGTCTCATAAGCATGGAAGATTACAGGTACATCTTGCTACTTCTACTTACACTTGGGTCCCACTGCACATGCATAGACGAGCATAACATACACGCCCCTCTAGGTTTTCTTCTATTTCCTTATTAGCTCTTGTTCTTGCTTATTTCCTCTTATCTCCATGAGGAAGTGGAACAGAATTCCTCCTCCGTAAGCTATGCATGTCATAAGAGGTGACTAAAATGCCATGAGCCTTCTCCTGTATATACAGCATTACTAAATTTAAAAATAGAAACTTTCGTTTTTTCTTTTGGGCCACCATGCCTCAGTCAGATACTGCCAGATGTACAGTCTCCCCAAAAAAATCTCTGGACTGCAATTAAAAAAAAAAAAAAAGTTCAACGCTACTGTGTATCAATCAGAAAGAATTAAAAATACTATGAAAGCAAAAGGTCAAATGACCAGAGATTGAGTTTTGTATTTTCTAAGTTCCCCCTAATAAAGATCCTTATACAGTGGACCCCCGAGTTTCGTAAAAACTTCACTCCTGAAGTCTGCTCAAGTGCCATTACCGAACGAATTTACTCCCTTAAGGAAAAATTTCACGTAGGTTAGTCTATTTCAGACCCCCAAAAATACACTTCCACAAGAACTTACAAAATTATACTTACATAATTGCACGATTTCCGGGGTATTCGTTAACCGAGGGTCCACTGTACTGCTTGAGTTGAAAATTAAGACTCGTGCAACAGTTGGGTATCTTTATTGATGAAACGTTTCACCTACACACAGTAGACTTCTTCAGTCAAATACAAAGGGAGCAGGTGTAGTAGTGAAATAAAGATGATGTAATCAGTCCATCACCTTGGAGAAAAAGCATTCGAAGTGGTCAGTCCCTCAGCCTGGAGAAGAGTTCAGCTCCATAGTCCAGGCAAAATTGGAGGCAAAAGGACAATGGTGTAAGCACACGTGCAGACAATCACAAACTGATGCAGACAAGAACAATGAAAATAGACACAATGAGGAAGAAATCCAAAATGTACTAATATGATTACTAAGCAGAGTTGATCCATTTTGCCAAGCATACGAATGGACCTGCCTGCCATTCAATATACAGGAGGCCCTCCACATTCGCAAGGGTTAAAGGATCAAGAACCTCGCGAATCTTAAAAATTCGCAAATGTTTGGTGCGCAAATATGATGTAGGGAAATATAATAATACTGTACTGTAGTGTTCGCGAATGTTTTGATGAGCAAATATTTTTCTTTTTTCAACAAGTCGGCCGTCTCCCACCGAGGCAGGGTGACCCAAAAAGAAAGAAAATCCCCAAAAAGAAAATATTTTCATCATCATTCAACACTTTCACCTCACTCATACATAACCACTGTCTTTGCAGAGGCGCTCAGATACGACAGCTGAGAATAAGTCCCTCCCAACTGTCATTATCCCAGACCCCTCCTTTAAAGTGCAGGCACTGTACTTCCCATTTCCAGGACTCAAGTCCAACTAAATCAATTAACTGGTTTCCCTGAATCCCTTCACAAAATATTACCCAGCTCACACTCCAACAGCTCGTCAGGTCCCAAAAAACATTCGTCTCCATTCACTCCTATCTAACACGCTCACACATGCTTGCTGGAAGTCCAAGCCCCCGCCAATAAAACCTCATTTACCCCCTCCCTCCAACCTTTTCGAGGACGACCCCTACCTGGAGGGCATTCCAGGGATCGACGTCCCCGCAGCCCGGTCTATGACCAGGCCTCCCGATGGATCAGGGCCCGATCAACGAGGCTGTTACTGCTGGCCGCACGTAGTCCAACGTACGAACCACAGCCTGGCTGATCTGGCACTGACTTTAGGTATCTGTCCAGCTCCCTCTTGAAGGCAACCAGAGGTCTACTGGTAATGCCCCTTATGGCTGGTGGGAGGCTGTTGAACAGTCTTGGGCCCCGGACACTTATTGTGTTTTCTCTTAGTGTACGTTGCTTTCGTATGGAGTGATTTCTATGTGCATATTAGGGACCAGTCCCTCCAGAATCTTCCAGGTGTAGATTATGATATACAGTGGTACCTCGGTTAACGATATTTTTTCGTTCCAGAATGCTGTTCAAGTGCCATTACCAAACGAATTTATCCCCATAAGGAATAATGTAAAATAGACTAGTCCTTTTAGACCCCCAAAAATACACTTACAAAAGCATTTAAAAAAATAAACTTACATAAAAAGGCGAGTTTGGGGACCATCGTAAACCGAGGTACCACTGTATCTCTCTCGCCTGCGCTCCAATGAATATAAGTCTAGTGCTTCCAGGCGTTCCCAGTAGTTAAGGTGTTTGATGTAACTTATGCGTGCAGTAAAGGTTCTTTGTACATTCTCTAGATCTGCAATTTCACCTGCCTTGAATGGGGATGTTAATGTACAGCAGTATTCTAGCCTTCCTTCCCCTACAGATTTATACGCTCTCCAAGTCATTCTACTTTGATCCATTCTCTCTAAATGACCAAACCACCTCAACAACCCCTCTTCAGCCCTCTGACAAATACTTTTAGTAACTCCACACCTCCTCCTAATTTCCACACTCCGAATTTTCTGCATAATATTTACACCACACATTGCCCTTAGACAGGACATCTTCACTGCCTCCAGCCGCCGCTTCGCTGCAGCATTTGCAACCCATGCTTCACACCCATATAAGAGTGTTGGTACCACTATACTTTCGTACATTTCTTTCTTTGCTTCCATGGATAACGTTTTTTGTCTCCACAGATACCTCAACGCACCACTCACCTTTTTTCCTTCATCAATTCTATGGTTAACCTCATCCTTCATAAACCCATCCACTGACAAGTCAACTCCCAAATATCTGAAAACATACACTTCTTCCATAATCCCTCTCTCCAATGTGATATCCAATTTTTCTTTATTTAACCCTTTGAGGGTCGAGAGGCCCTCTCATAAACTTGTCCTCAGGGTCGAAAAATTTTCAAAAAAAAAAAAAAAAATTATTTTTTCTTATGAAATGATAGAGAATCTTTTTCCGATCATAACGCCACCAAAATTATGAAATTTGATGGAAAACTAATGGAGTTATGCTCTCGCGAAGTTAGCAGTATCGATGACATTTACGCATCGCGATTTCGCCCACTTTGAGCCCTATTTTCGGCAAATTCCAATGTTTCAGTCTACTAAAATTATAGCTATTTCGCTAGAACTCCATTTCTTCTATCGATTGAGTACAAGAAACTGCCTATTTACCAATTGCAACTACCCAAAATAGTGGTCAGAAAATGGCAATTTGGCCAATTTCACACAAATTTCAAACGATGCCAATTTCAAAATAGGGTCCAGAATAAACAAGGCAGAGACTCCTGGCACTAAAATAACATCTTCTCTGTTCATTAGTCACGTCTCCAGGCCCCTCTTACATTACTTTTGCTTTTCATTTTGAATTTTTATTCTCACAAAAAAATAGAAGATTTACTGTTATGTATACAACTGCATCATTGTAGAAACGGTATAAATAATATCAGTGCACTTGTGCAAGAATATTAGACTCGCCAGTTGATGTGTATTGGACGCATGGCGTGATTTGTTTACTCTTGAACATCGACAAAAATCGAACATTTTCGCTACTTTGCGCTCAGTTTCAAGGTACCTGTCATCGTAAAACCAATCAAAATCATCACCATTTCTGTAATATATCTTCCATTCTATCGAATGAGACCAACAAAACCAGAATACAACAACAAATACCATACGAAAATACTCCCGAAAGTCGCTGTTTTAAACCAAAAAAACGGTCAGTTTTTTTTTTCTCATTATGCACTGCGTGCTTCAGAAATTTTTTTATACTGCGCACACTGACCATGCTGATCCATTCTTTCATATGTAGGCCTGCCAGCTTTCTTCCACCAGATTTGAAGGCACTAGAATTTAGGCGTACAAGTACGTGACCGACCCTGGCTGCAATGACGTATTAGTACGGGACCGACCCTCAAAGGGTTAAATACAGTGGACCCCCGAGTTTCGTAAAAACTTCATTCCAGAAGCCTGCTCAAGTGCCATTACCGAACGAATTTACTCCTTTAAGAAATAATGTTACGTAGGTTAGTCTATTTCAGACCCCAAAAAATACACTTCCACAAGCACTTACAATATTATACTTACATAATTGTACGATTTTCGGGGTTTACGAAACTCGGGGGTCCACTGTACAGTGGACCCCCGGCTATTGAACACCCCAGAAATCATACAATTATGTAAGTATAATATTGTAAGTGCTTGTGGAAGTGTAATTTTGGGGGTCTGAAATAGACTAATCTACGTGACATTATTTTTTAAGGAAGTAAATTCATTCGGTAATGGCACTTGAGCAGGCTTCTGGAATGAATTTTGTTCGTTAGCCGGGGGTCCACTGTAGTTTGATACCCTCATCACCTTACTCTTATCTATGTTCACTTTCATTTACTTAGCCTAACAATACTGCTTCCTTAACCTATTGAACCATTAATAATCATAAAACACATGAAAACATCGTAAAATAGTGTATATACATGTTATAATTGGGTGGCTGGGCATTCGCAAATGTTCGAAGCTCGTGAAAGTGGAGGGCTAGCTGTATAAGATTTGGTCTGCTTCATAGCTATTATAATTGGACACCCCATTAAATGTACATGCTGAGCCTTTGTCTGGACAGATTTTTTGTTTGTTTTAGCTGATATCCACTTTATGGGAGATCTGTTTTATTGCAAGTTTACTGTACTTTGTTTACACAATGACCCAAAATATTCCCTTGAACATAAATACATAACATATTAATTAGCCTAGGATAGCACAAGATAGTCAAACAATGTGACTTATTTCTTGTACATTGCATTAGAAGACCAAACTAATTAAAGAGTATAATAAAAACAATTTATACTGTATACAGTGGACCCCCGGAAATCGAACATTCTTCATTCCAGAATACTGTTCAAGTGCTGTTACCAAACGAATTTATTCCCATAAGGAATGATGTAAATTAGATTAGTCTGTTTCAGACCCCCAAAAATGCACCTATAAAAGCACTTACAATAATAAACTTACATAAAAGGGCGAGTTGGGAATGTTCAATTTCCGAGGGTCCACTGTATTTCAAGTGGAGAAGTGTTGGGCTAAGCAGGTTCCCATGTTTGCAATACTGAAACACCTTAAAAAACATCTAATATGAAAAGAAAATAATGTATATAGTATTAAACATCAAAAAAAGTAAACATTTAAAAATTATCATAATTTGGCATCAATACGTTGTAAAACATAAATATCACTGGTGCATTTACACTGCCAACAAGTGATCACTTTTTTGCCAACTTCAACACATCATAATTTTTTTATCAGATTTAACACACCATAATTTTTAATCAGATCCCACTCATTTTAGACTTATCTGATTCATAAAAAATGCACTCTTTCAATTTGTAAAAAGTACATTTATTTTCTGGGTATGCCACAGTTAAGAGGATAAAAACTAACTATAGCTGAGAGGTTAAGACCTTTTATAAGAACTCCTGTACATGCCATAAGTGAAGTAGTAAAGAGGCTCACCTATGTATGGAGAGCAACTTACTTTCTTTCGCAATTCTCCCACTGTCATTGATGATGTAACAGCGAATGTTATGGGCCCTTGGTGGCTGTTCTTATCCTCAACATACATTTTAACACTGAAAGAAAAAAGATATTTGAGCTAGTACCTACAAAATATACCAAGATTACAAGTACAGTGGACCCTCAGAAATCAAACATTCTTCATTCCAGAATGCTGTTCAAGTGCTGTTACCAAACAAATTTATTCCCATAAGAAATAATGTAAATTAGATTAGTCCTTTTAGATCCCCAAAAATACACTTATAAAAGCACTTACAATAATAAACTTACATAATAGGGTGAGTTGGGAGTGTTCAATTTCCAGGGGTCCACTGTACAGTGGACCCCCCGAGTATCGGCTGTAATCCGTTCCAGGAACTAGGCCTCAACTCGAACTGGCCGAAAGTCGAACTAATATTTCCCATATGAAATAATGTAAATACAGTGGACCCCCGGCTAACGATCAAAATTCATTACAGAAGCCTGCTCAAGTGCCATTACTGAATGAATTTACTTCCTTAAGAAATAACGTCACGTAGGTTAGTCTATTTCAGACCCCCAAAAATACACTTCCACAAGCACTTACAATATTATACTTACATAATTGTACGGTTTCCGGGGTGATCGTTAGCCGGGGGTCTACTGTACAATTAATCCGTTTCCACCCAAAAATATTCACCAAAAATTAATTTTTTTAAAGAATAAATACTATAGTTTTACATACAGAAAACAATGAGAAATAAATATACTAAAGCACTAATTTTAATGGATAAATGAACATATGAATCAGTTTTACCATTATTGAAGACTCTTGTTGGCGTATGAGAGAGGCAGGAGTTTGTTTGGAGGCAGGACAAGATAGCCCTTCAATACGACACTAATATAAACTCTACGGCTTATTTATCTATCACAATTCATCTAATAGTATGACATAATAAACAATATTAATAACATAGAAACATGATATATACTCTAGAATGAATAAAATATGTCATTATGTATGAGGGAACTGGCAGTAGTGTTATTGTTGTTGGGTTTATAAGGGCCACTGACCATAAACCGTACATATACTGCTGGTGGTGGAGGCAGCAGGCCACCACCACTAATTCATACTGAAACAATGTACAGTGGTACCTCGACTTACGATGGTCCCCAAACTCACCCTTTTATGTAAGTTTATTTTTTTAAATGCTTTTGTAAGTGTAATTTTGGGGGTCTAAAAGGACTAGTCTATTTTACAACATTTCTTAAGGAGATAAATTCGTTTGGTAATGGCACTTGAACAGCATTCTGGAATGAAAAAATATCGTAAGTCGAGGTACCACTGTACGTGTAATTTATAAATAAGAAATACTTACACTTTAATTTATAAATAAGAAATATTTACACTTTAATTTATAAATAAGAAATATTTACACTTTATAAATAAGAAATATTTACACTTGCCTTGCAAGAGATGGTGGCAGAGGGCAGTGTTGGTCTCAGTGCCCCTATATTACTACCTCAAACAACAATGGAGTTAAGTTTCGTGTCGTCATTTTTCTATCGCTTAATCGCTTAACTTACTTGCTACACTGTTAATGCTACACTTTATCGCTGGCTTGTGCTATAGCCTTTATCGACTCCTGCTGCTTTAGTATCGTACATATCATAGAATCAGTGAATCACTGAAGAAGACACATTCACCCCTCTCTCTTCCTCCTCCACTTTGGTACTTTGCTACAATTTCTTTCTAAAATTCTATCGTGTTTGTCACTTTCTTTACCAAAGGGCTACCACTATGAAGTTTCTTTGGGCCCATGGTGGCTTATTTCACAGTCACAATCAATAAACAAGCACTAAACACAATGAATTTACATATTGTGAAATGTAATGTTCACTTAATGGTAAACAAAGCTAGACAGGTCTAGTATGTGGGCCGATACTCGGGGAAACGGCTGATAGTCAGGTCAAATTTGGGCCGGAAAAAGCGACCGAAACACGAGTCGGCCAATACTCAGTGTAACCGATACTCAGGGGTCCACTGTATTAAACCTGATTCCTCAAACTTAACAGCAACATCATCACAAAACATCACAAAATAAAAATTTTCATAACTGTATGATGGTACAGTAAAACTTCAATTTAGTGGACCTCATTTTAACCTTTTGAGGTCCGTGCTGTAGTACTATGGGTTTGAGTTCAGGGTCTGTGCCATAGTACAGTAATGTATTTTAATGTAATGCATTCCAACAATACAATTAAATTCATCGAATTGCAAAAATATTTAGCCATTTGCTAAGCACACACTTGCATATAAAGAAATTATGTAATGGTAGAAAGTTGAAAGTGGCTATAGATAAGAGTAAGGTGATGAGAGTATCAAACAATTTAGATAAAGAAAAATTGGATATCACATTGGAGGGAGGGAGAATGGAAGAAGTGAATGTTTTCAGATACTTGGGAGTTCACTTGTCAGCCGATGAGTTTATGAAGGATCAGGTAAACCATAGAATTGATGAAGAAAAAAAGGTGAGTGGTACATTGGAGTATCTGTGGAGACAGAACATTATCCATGGAGGCAAAGAAGGGAATGTACGAGAGTATAGTGGTACCAACACTCTTATATGGGTGTGAAGCATGGGTTGTAAATGCTGCAGTGAGGAGGCGGCTGGAGGCAGTGGAGATGTCGTGTCTGAGGGCAATGTGTGGTGTAAATATTATGCAGAGAATTCGTAGTGTGGAAATTAGGAGGAGGTGTGAAGTTACTAAAAGTATTAGTCAGAGTGTTGAAGAGGGGCTGCTGAGGTGTTTGGTCATTTAGAGAGAATGGAACAAAGTAGAATGACTTGGAGAGCATATAAATTTATTGGGGAAGGAAGGTGGGTAGGGGTCGTCCCCGAAAAAGTTGGAGGGAGGGGGTAAAGGAAGTTTTGTGGCCGAGGGGCTTGGACCTCCAGCAAGAGTGCGTGAGCGTGTTAGATAGGAGTGAATGGAGATGAATGGTTTTTGGAACCTGATGAGCTGTTGGAGTGTGAGCAGGGTAATATTTTGTGAAGGGATTCAGGGAAATTGGCTAGCCAGACTTGAGTCCTGGAAATGGGAAGTACAATGCCTGCACTTTAAAGGAGGGGTTTAGGATATTGGCAGTTTGGAGGGACGCTCTAAATTGTCACATCTGACTGCCTCTGCAAAGACAGTGATTATGTATGAGTGATGGTGAATGTTTTGAATGATGAAAGTTTTTTTTTTTTGGGGGGAGGACGCTCTTTATTTTGGGTCACCCTGCCTCGGTGGGAAACGGCCGACATGTTAAAAAAAAAATGAAAAATAGTACAACTAAAGATTTTGATTACAGTTGTAAATAAACAATGTATCATACATAAAGAAAAAGATCATTTTTATTTTGTAAAATAGTTGAACAACATAGCTGAACAGCATCTCGTAAGGAAATTAATGTAGTAAAAGGAGGAATTGAATTTAGTTTCTTCTTCATAAAACCTATATTTCTTCAGAGTCAACATAGATATCAATTAGTCTTTGTGCATTTCATAAGATGTATGGCAAATTCTACATGATTCTAGGGGTCAGCATCACTATGTATGTGTTGTGTTGTTTTCAGTATACTATCGTATTAAATTGTACATAAAAAAAGCAAAATTATTCAGACTTACTTGAAAGGAAGAACTGCTTCGCTAAGATTTTTCATATAGACTGGAGGTCCATCAGGCAATTTACTAATGGTATCGGATTTTACTTCACGTCTTGCTGGATCTACTCGAGTGTCTCGTCTGGTGGCAGGTGGTGAACTTGTAGTGTTCTTGAGCCCTTCAGTGTTTTCACTGCAAGTGTGACATTCTTCAGAGGCTGATCCTGTTTGAGTATTATTCAAAGTGTGGACAGGTGATATCTGCAGAGGCAGTGGGGAGAGTAATACAGAATTAAGAACTGTTGTTGCATTTGCTGATGTATCATTTGAAGAAATTTTCACTTCAGACAACTGAATCTCATCGACAGTCTGTGGATTACTCTCATTTATACTCATTTCTTCATTTTCTAACATTTCTGAAGCATCATAAAAGCATTCTGACATATTACTGGTAGGAGTTCGATCTCTTGGCAAGTCTAAACACACATTTGAATCAGTGAAGTGTTGATCAGCCTCAGACTCCATCAGTGTGGCCGCAGATGTTGATGTGTTAGCCTCATTATTTACTTTACTTCTAGGATTGCGAGTAACTGAGCAGGACACCCTCAGTTCAGCCAGTTCATGAGCAAGCTGAGCAGCATCCGCATGGTTACCACGAGCTATGGCACCCTCAAGTCGTTTTAGAAGTCGATTGATGTTGAGGGTATTGAGCTGACCAAGAGTTGATTCCTCAACTCGCAACGTTGCTGTGGAGAGTATACTATATTATAATTAAAGAATCAAGGTGTAAAAAATCATGTTCATAAATTATCTACACTATATGTTAAATTGTAAAACTTAATGCTTCATAATTTCACTAAAAAATACAATGATTATTTTTAATGATCAAATAAGCAATTTATTAAACTTACAACATATACCATATATACAGTAATGTACATTCAATATAAACATTATTCCTTATATGCTGGAATTATTCAACAAAAAACAGAGTACTGTACACTACAATATTATACTATATATATCAAGTTTTCCTTCCAAAATTTCATATATATTACAGTAATTGACTTTGAAATATAATTGAATAAATACCACATGAATACAAGTCTTAAAGTTTAAGTGATTAAGTGAGTCATGTTTATGGTGTCCCAAGCTTAGTCTTTAATCTATCAGATAATGTTTTAAAATTTAAGTTGCAGTAGCACTTACTACCTGCTTTTGTGTATCACTCCAGTGTTCTTCCACTTCTGCCTGAAATGCTATGTATAACTACAAACTTAAATGTATCATTTTGGGAAACAAAATTATCTTATATTTTATCTATGGAAAAAAAACGGTGTTCTTTTATCCCAGTTTACAGCTGTGGCCTCTTCTTCATTGACCTTATATTTGATTTGATTACTTCCATAATTCAATGAGGAAATTTACAGAGCCTTAAATATCCAACTTAATTTATCGATAAATGGTTCCTCATTACAAGACACTGAGGCTAAATTTCTAGGTCTTCTCCTTGACTGTAATCTTAAATTTCATTCCAACATCCAACATATATCCAAGAAAATTTCCAAATCAGTAGGCATCCTTTCCAAGATACAGTACTATGTACCCCAAACGACACTCCTTACCCCATATCAGTCTTTAATATATCCCTACCTCACCTATGGTATTTGTGCCTAGGGATCAACCACAGCCAACCACCTCAAACCATTAATAACCCAACAAAAAGCTGCTGCATGAATGATTACCAGCTCCTGTGCCACACAGCACACCCCACCACGTTTCAAAAGCCTAAACCTACTAAATATACAAGACATACACTCATATTATTGTGCCTACTATACTATATACAGTACATTAAACTCCAATATAAACTCTCCGCTTAAACTTCTCCTTGATAGCTACAACAGAATGCACAGTGACAACATAAGGCACAAAGAACTCTTCACCATCCCTCGTGTCAGTCTCACACTATACAAAAATGCAATGCACATAAAGGGCCTGAAGATCTGGAATTCAGTGCCTGAACTGGTTAAGGATCTCCTGACTACATACAAATTTAGGACTATGCTCAAAAATCATCTCATCTCTCAATGCTAACCAAACCAACCAAAAAACTTCTAACCAGTTTGAAGCAACTCTCCCAAATATTATATTATATTATATTAAATGCCTGATGGACCTCCAGTCTATATGAAAAATCTTAGCGAAGCAGTTCTTCCTTTCAAGTAAGTCTGAATAATTTTGCTTTTTTTATGTACAATTTAATACGATAGTATACTGAAAACAACACAACACATACATAGTGATGCTGACCCCTAGAATCATGTAGAATTTGCCATACATCTTATGAAATGCACAAAGACTAATTGATATCTATGTTGACTCTGAAGAAATATAGGTTTTATGAAGAAGACACTAAATTCAATTCCTCCTTTTACTACATTAATTTCCTTACGAGATGCTGTTCAGCTATGTTGTTCAACTATTTTACAAAATAAAAATGATCTTTTTCTTTATGTATGATACATTGTTTATTTACAACTGTAATCAAAATCTTTAGTTGTACTATTTTTCATTTTTTTTTTAACATGTCGGCCGTTTCCCACCGAGGCAGGGTGACCCAAAATAAAGAGCGTCCTCCCCCCAAAAAAAAAAAACTTTCATCATTCAAAACATTCACCATCACTCATACATAATCACTGTCTTTGCAGAGGCAGTCAGATGTGACAATTTAGACGTCCCTCCAAACTGCCAATATCCTAAACCCCTCCTTTAAAGTGCAGGCATTGTACTTCCCATTTCCAGGACTCAAGTCTGGCTAGCCAATTTCCCTGAATCCCTTCACAAAATATTACCCTGCTCACACTCCAACAGCTCATCAGGTTCCAAAAACCATTCATCTCCATTCACTCCTATCTAACACGCTCACGCACTCTTGCTGGAGGTCCAAGCCCCTCGGCCACAAAACTTCCTTTACCCCCTCCCTCCAACTTTTTCGGGGACGACCCCTACCCACCTTCCTTCCCCAATAAATTTATATGCTCTCCAAGTCATTCTACTTTGTTCCATTCTCTCTAAATGACCAAACACCTCAGCAGCCCCTCTTCAACACTCTGACTAATACTTTTAGTAACTTCACACCTCCTCCTAATTTCCACACTACGAATTCTCTGCATAATATTTACACCACACATTGCCCTCAGACACGACATCTCCACTGCCTCCAGCCGCCTCCTCACTGCAGCATTTACAACCCATGCTTCACACCCATATAAGAGTGTTGGTACCACTATACTCTCGTACATTCCCTTCTTTGCCTCCATGGATAATGTTCTGTCTCCACAGATACTCCAATGTACCACTCACCTTTTTCTTCATCAATTCTATGGTTTACCTGATCCTTCATAAACTCATCGGCTGACAAGTGAACTCCCAAGTATCTGAAAACATTCACTTCTTCCATTCTCCCTCCCTCCAATGTGATATCCAATTTTTCTTTATCTAAATTGTTTGATACTCTCATCACCTTACTCTTATCTATAGCCACTTTCAACTTTCTACCATTACATAATTTCTTTATATGCAAGTGTGTGCTTAGCAAATGGCTAAATATTTTTGCAATTCGATGAATTTAATTGTATTGTTGGAATGCATTACATTAAAATACATTACTGTACTATGGCACAGACCCTGAACTCAAACCCATAGTACTACAGCACGGACCTCAAAAAGGTTAAAATGAGGTCCACTAAATTGAAGTTTTACTGTACCATCATACAGTTATGAAAATTTTTATTTTGTGATGTTTTGTGATGATGTTGCTGTTAAGTTTGAGGAATCAGGTTTAATACAGTGGACCCCTGAGTATCGGTTACACTGAGTATTGGCCGACTCGTGTTTCGGTCGCTTTTTTCGGCCCAAATTTGACCTGACTATCAGCCGTTTCCCCGAGTATCGGCCCACATACTAGACCTGTCTAGCTTTGTTTACCATTAAGTGAACATTACATTTCACAATATGTAAATTCATTGTGTTTAGTGCTTGTTTATTGATTGTGACTGTGAAATAAGCCACCATGGGCCCAAAGAAACTTCATAGTGGTAGCCCTTTGGTAAAGAAAGTGACAAACACGATAGAATTTTAGAAAGAAATTGTAGCAAAGTACCAAAGTGGAGGAGGAAGAGAGAGGGGTGAATGTGTCTTCTTCAGTGATTCACTGATTCTATGATATGTACGATACTAAAGCAGCAGGAGTCGATAAAGGCTATAGCACAAGCCAGCGATAAAGTGTAGCATTAACAGTGTAGCAAGTAAGTTAAGCGATTAAGCGATAGAAAAATGACGACACGAAACTTAACTCCATTGTTGTTTGAGGTAGTAATATAGGGGCACTGAGACCAACACTGCCCTCTGCCACCATCTCTTGCAAGGCAAGTGTAAATATTTCTTATTTATAAAGTGTAAATATTTCTTATTTATAAATTAAAGTGTAAATATTTCTTATTTATAAATTAAAGTGTAAGTATTTCTTATTTATAAATTACACGTACGTACATTGTTTCAGTATGAATTAGTGGTGGTGGCCTGCTGCCTCCACCACCAGCAGTATATGTACGGTTTATGGTCAGTGGCCCTTATAAACCCAACAACAATAACACTACTGCCAGTTCCCTCATACATAATGACATATTTTATTCATTCTAGAGTATATATCATGTTTCTATGTTATCAATAAATACCATACGAAAATCGACTGCAAAGCGCTGTTTTAATCGAAAAAAACGGTCAGAGTTTTTTTTCTCTCATTATGCAGTGTGTACTGCAGGATTTTTTTTATACTGCGCACACTGACCACACAGACCCATTCTTTCATATGTATGCCTACCAGACGTTTTCTGCTTAAATTGAGGCCGCTAGAATTTGGGCGTACTAGTACGACACCAACCCCTGCTCGTAAAACGTACTAGTACGGCACCGACCCCCAAAGGGTTAAATTTAGGTTTTCTTTTCCAATAGAAGCGTGCCCATTTCCATTAAGGCGTGAGGGAGCGGAATTCATTTCCATTGGTGGCATGCATTTCCATTAAGGAGTGCCGTAGTAGGTAGGCCTCAGACCTTCCACAGATTTAGAATGTGCAATGTTTGCATAAAATAAAGTTCAGTTCGGAAAGTGCCTCTGCCGACCATGCTGCTGCAAAAAAGTTCCCAGCTGAGCTAGCTAACATTATCTCTGAGCATGTGTTTAACGCTGATGAGAAGACAGGTTTGTTCTGGTCTTGGAAGATGATGCCATCTAGAACATACATCAGCAAACAAGAGGAAAACTGCTCCTGGATTCAAAGTTACAAAAGATAATTTCATTTTGCTTCTTTCCAGCAGTGCATCAGTAGACTTTACATGTAAATCCTTGCTTGTTCATTGCTCCAAGAATCTGTGCTTTAAAAGGAAAACACAAAATCACACTGCCAATTATTCTGAAGTTCAATGCCACAGCATGGGACTGAGACCTCCTTCACTGAGTGGTTCAAGCATCACTTTATTCCTGAAGTGAGGACATACTTATCAATGATAAATCATCAGGGTTCTCCTCATCCTTGATAACTGTAACAGTAATACAGTGGACCCCCGAGTTTTGGTCATAATTCCTTCCAGAAGGCTGTTCAAGTGCCATTATCGAACAAATTTGTTCCCTTAAGGAAAAATGTAAATTAGATTAGTCCTTTCAGACCCCCAAAAATACACATACAAAAGCACTTACAATATTAACCCTTTGGGGGTCGACAGGCCTTCTGGGGAAAGTGTTCCTGGGGTCGAAAAATAAACGGAAAAAAAAAAAATTATTTTTTTCTTATGAAATGATATATTTGGTTTTTTTGAATCTAAATAGCTAAACAAAAAAAATTTGCGATCAATACTTACGGAGATATGGAGGTTTCAAGTTGACCAAAATTGAACCGCTGACAGCAACATCGGTGACTTCCGTTTGGCCGGTAATAGTTTATTTTTTTTTTTTTTGGACTTTTTTCTTTTATTTTTTAATATTTTATTTTTTCAAGTAACTTTTATGTCCTGTGAGACCAATATAAACCATATTTTGTATATATACACTCCTTGTATACTACACAATAACTGCTGGCTGATTGGCTGACCAGCTGGCTGGCTCGCTGGCTGACCAGCTGGCTGGCTGGCTAGCTGACCAGCTGGCTGGCTGGCTGGCTAACTGACCAGCTGGCTGGCTAGCTGACCAGCTGGCTGGCTGGCTAGCTGGCTGGCTGGCTGACCAGCTGGGTGACCAGCTGGCTGGCTGGCTAGCTGGCTGAACAGCTGGCTGGATGGATGGCCAGTCGACTGGCTGGCTTGCTGGCTGACCAGCTAGCCGGCTGGCTTGCTGACCAGTTGGCTGGCTGGCTGGCTAGCTGACCAGCTGGCTGGCTGGCTAGCTGACCAGCTGGCTGGCTGGCTAGCTGACCAGCTGGCTGGCTGGCTAGCTGACCAGCTGGCTGGCTGAACAGCTGTCTGGTGGATGGATGGCCAGCCGGCTGGCTGGCTTGCTGGCTGACCAGCTAGCCAGCTGGCTGGCTGGCTTACTGACCAGTTGGCTGGCTGGCTGAACAGCTGGTTGCATGGATGGTCAGCCGGCTGGCTGGCTGTGTGTCTATCTCACAGGAACACATTAATACAATTATACATAGTGTAAATTACCTAGGATACACGTGAGAATATAAATAATAATAATAATAATAATAATAATAATAATAAATTATTATTATTATTATTATTATTATTGAAGGAAGGTGTAAATGTCAGTCTTATCAGTAATCCAATTACAAATCTGACATTTGAAGAGGGGTGAGGGTCTTCTTATCTTGTTTATTATCTGCTAAACTAATTACTGTTGACATTTGATGCCTTCGCCTTCCTGCCTCAACCCCTGCCTCTCTCCCTCCCTGCCACTCTCCCTCCCTCCTTGCCTGCCTCCCTGCCAGCCACATAGGGGTTAGCCTCATCTTTTCAAGAGTGATGACATTTGACAAATGAGGAACACTGCCTTCGCCTGCCTGCCTCAACCCCTGCCTCCCTCCCTCCCTGCCACTATCCCTGCCTCCCTCCCTATGCCTGCCTCCCTGCCAGCCAGCCAGGGGTTAGCCTCATCTTTTCAAGAGTGATGACATTTGACAAATGAGGAACACTGCCTTCGCCTGCCTGCCTCAACCCCTGCCTCCCTCCCTCCCTGCCACTATCCATGCCTCCCTAGCTCCCACCCTCCTGCCTGCCTCCTGCCAGCCAGCCAGGGGTTAGCCTCATCTTTTCAAGAGTGATGACATTTGACAAATGAGGAACACTGCCTTCGCCTGCCTGCCTCAACCCCTGCCTCCCTCCCTCCCTGCCACTATCCCTGCCTCCCTCCCTCCCACCCTCCCTGCCTGCCTCCCTGCCAGCCAGCCTGGGGTTAGCCTCATCTTATCAAGAGTGATGACATTTGACAAATGCGGAACACTGCCTTTGCCTGCCTGCCTCAACCCCTGCCTCCCTCCCTCCCTGCCACTATCCCTGCCTGCCTCCCTGCCAGCCAGCCAGGGGTTAGCCTCGTCTTATCAAGAGTGATGACATTTGACAAATGAGGATACACTGCCTTCCCTTTATTTGTTTTCACTGTTTTATCTGTCTGTCTGTTTGTCTGTCTGTCTGTCTGTCTGTCTGAATTTTTTTTGGATTATCCTAGGTAATTTACACTATGTATTTATCCTCTGTAATTTACACTATGTATTTATCCTTGGTTATTTACTCTTATGTATTTATGTGTACCTGTGTGACAGAGCCAGCCAGCTGGTCAGCCTGCCTGCCTGCCTGCCAGCCAGCCAGCCAGCCTTCCCCCCACTGTCTTCCCCACCCCCACTGTCTTCCCCACTGCCTTCCCCACCCACCCCACTGTCTTCCCCACCCACCCCACTGTCTTCCCCACCCCCACTGTCATCCCCACCCACCCCACTGTCTTCCCCACCTTCCCACTCCCCCACTGCCTTCCCCACTCCCCCACTGTCTTCCCCACTTCACCCACTGTATTCCCCACCCACCCCACTGTCTTCCCCACTCCCCCCACTGCTTTCCCTACCACTCACACTGCGGGAGTGAGGTATTACTTACCACTTGGCTTGGTGACAAAGGTGCACTGAATTACCACTCCCACAATGCAATGTGGGTAGATAGATTTTTTTCCTACTGCACACACTTATCACATAGACCCATTCTATCATATGTAGGCTTACCAGCTTTCTCCCCCTCGATTTGAAGCCGCTAGAATTTACGCGTACTAGTACGGCACCAACCCCTGCTTGTAAAACGTACTAGTACGGCACCGACCCCCAAAGGGTTAAACTTACATAACTGTTCGATTTCCGAGGTGACCAAAACTCGGGGGTCAACTGTACTCAACTCGTGGAGGATTTGGAGCAAAGTGTCAAGATTATCTTTTTACTACAAAATACAACATCCTTGATATAACCATTGGATCACAGAGTTATCAAAGCATTCAAGTGTCACTACACATGCAGTGTAGTGCATAAACTAATAGCAGCAATTGATGGCACAGACAGTGGACTGCCAGTCTTGGCACAAATTTAACATTGCAGATGCACTCCCCTATGTGAAAAAAATGGATAATGTACCCCTGTGGGTTGGAGAAAAATATGATCTACTGTCTACCTGGAGTCTACCTGGAGAGAATTCCAGGGGTCAAGGCCCCCGCGGCCCGGTCTGTGACCAGGCCTCTTGTTGGACCAGAGCCTGATCAACCAGGCTGTTACTGCTGGCTGCACGCAGTCCAACGTACGAACCACAGCCCGGCTGATCAGGTACCGACTTGAGGTGCCTGTCCAGTGCCTGCTTGAAGACAGCCAGGGGCTTGTTGGTAATCCCCCTGATGTATGCTGGGAGGCAGTTGAACAATCTTGGGCCCCTCACACTTATTGTGTTGTCCCTCAACGTGCTAGTGGCACCCCTGCTCTTCATTGGGGGGATGTTACATCGCCTGCCGAGTCTTTTGCTTTCGTACGGAGTGATTTTTGTGTGCAAGTTTGGTACTTAGCCCTCGAGAATTTTCCATGTGTATATAATAATGTATCTCTCCCGCCTGCGTTCTAGAGAGTACAGGTTTAGGAACTTCAAGCGTTCCCAGTAGTTGAGGTGGTTTATCGCACTTATGCGTGCGGTGAAGGTTCTCTGCACATTTTCAAGGTCAGCAATTTCACCCGCCTTGAAAGGTGCAGTTAGTGTGCAGCAATATTCCAGCCTAGATAGAACAAGCGATCTGTAAAGTGTCAACATGGGCTTGGCATCCCTGGTTATGAAGGTTCTCATTATCCATCCTGTCATTTTTCGAGCAGATGCAATTGCTACATTGTTATGGTCCTTGAAGGTGAGATCCTCTGACATGATCACTCCCAGGTCTTTGACATTAGTTTTTCGCTCTATTTTGTGGTTGGAATTAGTTTTGTACTCCGATGAGATTTTAATTTCTTCACGTTTTCCGTATCTGAGTAATTGAAATTTCTCATCATTGAACTTCATATTGTTTTCTGCAGCCCATTTAAAGATTTGGTTTATGTCTGCTTGGAGTCTTGCAGTGTCTTCAACGGTGGACACTGTCATACAGATTCGGGTGTCATCTGCAAAGGAAGACACAGCACTGTGGCTTATATCCCTGTCAATGTGGTGAATGATTTTGCTGGTTTTCCATCAGTTGAGAGTCAAGTTCAGGAAATTGCTGATCTAGTAAGGAGAGTGCTAGGTGATGAATTTAAAGATATGCATGCAATCAGATGACATCAATGAACTCTTTGGAAGATGATGATGAACCAACTGCAGATGAAATGTTGCAGGAATTAAATTCCCAGCTGCAGATAACAGAAGACAATGAGGATGAAGAACCTGAGCCTGAAGGAGCAATGCTGACACTAAAAGAGATGTGAGAGTCACTGCATACTGTTGGTAAAGTTGCAGGTTTCTTTACTGAAAACAACCATGATTTATTTTGAAGCATTGTTGTAAAGTGTGCTCTGAAGCAGGAGTTTGAGCCTTGTCGTCTGCTGTACAAAGAACTACAGGGTAAAACAAATCAGCAGTGTATGACTGAGTACCTGATCACTCTACTACAACAATCAACTGATGAAGCTGCATCATCACAAGAGCTCCAGCCAATAACCTCACAAGATCTCCAACCTTCAACCTCAGTTCAGTAAGGCCACAGCCGCCCTCTCTACCTACTTTAAGGTGCTAAGCATCTTGAACTCAACTTTAAGGTAAGTAACAAATAATTTACAGTATTTTGTAACCCTTTTTTAACTAATATGATATGATTTTTAGCTCTCTGAACCTCACTAGAGTTTACATATTTCACTGAGCACCATCATCACAATGTCAGGTAAGAAAAAACTATCATTTTTGATGCCATTAAAATTTTTTGTTATAGCTTTGTCGGAGTCCTGAAGAACACAACCCTATTTTTCCCATATGTTTCTTAGTCCATAAGTTGTGGAAATCATTAGTAGTTCATTTTCAAGAACATAACCCACACAAATTATGAGTGTCAACTGTACCTCTAGATGTCTGACAGCAAGATGGTTTCTTTTACCTTTTCTGATGTCTGATTAAAGATACTGAGTGAATGCCACACAATGAGTCTGTTTGACTTCTGTGCTCTTCAAGATGTTGATATCTACAATCTAATGGGTTTCAGAAACTGCTTTGTACCTTTCCTCCAGTAATTGGTCTAACATATTTTCCCTATTTTGATGCATATAATTAGTTTATTTACTTGATTTCATGAAATTTTCAATCATTTGCAATTTTTTAAAAAAGAAATTTAATTTCAAAACTATTTCAATGTATTTTTTATATACAACACACTTTGTATACTTAATACTTTTACTATCCAAGGTTAAAAAAAAAAAATCATATCTCAAAATAAAATGAAAAATATTCTCCTCAAAGCCGTCATGACAACGGCTTTGAGGGGACTTGAGCTTGAGTTTGTCATGGCAACATTGGCAGATTTATCTGTAAAAACTTGCATTTGTGGTCAATGTGGAGCCCATGGCAACCTCCCTAACGTGTATAAATATACCTAGTTGGATGAATGCATTGTAACCAGCTGGACCAGTGGCATAGGCACTGGTCTGGAGTTTTACAACTCACTTGACATGGGTTCTAACCCCAACTGTACCTGGATTACATTCCCTAAATGTACCATGGCCCCATTTCAGGACTTCCTTTTCTATCCATCACATCCTGCACAAAGTTCCTTTATTGTTTTCTGGATTTCACTTATATCAGCACTAACAACAGGTCGGCCATCACTAATCCGGCAATCAGTTATCCGGTTCCATCAGTAATCCAGCACTAATTTTGGCTAGCATAATTTCAAATTTCATCATTATACTGACTCAAATCATTATACTGATTCAAATTTCATCATAATATTGACTCAGAAATTGTGCAGGTGGTTGTAAATCCACAGCAGCAAGCCAGTGGAGGAGAAAGCTGTGATAAAAATGAGGAAGATGTAGCAGAGTCTCTATTGATAGGTTAATTAAGTGTATTCTAACCTAACCACTCTGTAATCCGGCAAACTCACTAATCCAGCACACTACAGGTCCCAATGATGCCGGATTAGTGATGGCCGACCTGTACAGTGAACCCTCTAATTAGGGGACTAATAAGGGGAGGAAGTGTACATTATTGCTGATTGTTCATAATTTCCAATTTTTTTTCATAATGGTTGGTTCTGGATACATTACTGGACACAAGGAACACTCTAGCCTGTAAAACAGTACAGGGAGAGTGTGAGAAAGGGAAAGTGAAAATGGATGAGAGAGTGAGATAGGAAAAGTGAGAATGTGTGAGAGGATGAGAATGGGTGAGAGTGGATGGGTGAAAGAGGGTGGGAGGGTGTGAGTGTGGAAGAGATTGGGCAGGTAGGTGAGTGGGTGTGTGAGAGAGTGTAGTGTAGTGTAGTGTGTGAAGATAGTGGAGACATGAAGGTGCACCTCAGCCACTGACAACATGTCTTGAACAGGAACATCTCTCCTGGGCTCCCACACCTACCTACCTACCCACCCATCCACCTCCCTACCTTACCAACAATACCCCTTCATCCAACTTCTCCTGCCACCCAACAACTAACACAACGTAAATAATACATAAATCTCCAGTGCAGATCCTCAACAATCTCTACACTTCTTCTTCTTTCAACAAATCGGCCGCTTCCCACCAAGGTGGGGTGGCCCAAAGAGAAAAACAAAAGTTTCTCTTTTTAACTTTAGTAATGTATACAGGAGAAGGGGTTACTAGCCCCTTGCTCCCGGCATTTTAATCGACTCTTACGACACGCATGGCTTAAGGAGGAAGAATTCTGTTCCACTTCCCCATGGAGATAAGAGGAAATAAGAACAAGAACTAGTAAGAAAATAGAAAAAAAACCAGAGGGGTGTGTATATATATGCTTGTACATGAATGTGTAGTGTGACATAAGTGTAAGTAGAAGTAACAAGACATACCTGAAATCTTGCACGTTTATGAGACAGAAAAAAAAGACACCAGCAATCCTACCATCATGTAAAACAATTACACACAAAAAAAGAGCTATTTATACATCACTGGTGGTCCCTGCTTATACAGCAGGTTAGGTTCTAGGCTGTAAAGTGAAACATAGCCTTGTTTCACTTTCAAATGCATATTAAAACCAGATAACATGTTTATGCTATAATATATTAAGTGAGCAATAGAGCTAGGCCTAAAAAATGCATACGTATACAGTACATGCATTGCTTACCTTAAAATGTTTTCATCCTTGGCTTATCGTGAGTGGTGAATATATTTATTGTAGAAAGTCTTGAGTTAATAAAGAATGGGTATAATTGAAAACCACTGCATTAACAAAAAACTGTAAAGTGAAGTGTTGTAAAGCAGAGCCTTCCTGTATATGCAGCGAGGGATGGAAAGGGCCTCCCTCCTAGGCTCTCAGCCCTCACCCACCTTCCTTTCCTCCCCTCTCTGCTTGGACAGGGGTCTCCTCTGCTAGGCTCTCAGCCTTCACCGACCTTCCTTTCCTTCCCTCTCTGCTGGGACTGGGGTCTCCCTCATTGTCTTGGTAGCTATCCTTCCCTACCTGACAACCAGTCACAAACAGCTAACACAACGTACAGTAAATAATAAATCTATAGTTCTTCACCAATCTTTACCAAATAAATGTAAGATCTTTATACATACATACATACAAGGTACTGACACAAAGTATGAATATATTTGGTAAGAAATTAACTGGTATAAAAATATTTAAAAGCCATCATTAACCCTTTCTGGGTCCAAGGCCATTTATGGAAGGGGTGCAACCAGTGTCCAAGAATTTTCAAAAAAAAAAAATTCTTATTTTTTCTTATGAAATGGTAGAAAATCTTTTTCTGAAGATAATAAAACAAAAAGTATGAAATTTGATTGAAAATTGATGAAATTATGCTCTCGCGAATTTTGATGTGTCAGCGATATTTACGAATCAGCAATTTTGCCGACTTTGACTCCCATTTTAGGCCAATTACATTATTCCAGTTGACCAAATTCTTAGCTATTTCACTAGTATTACTTCTATTCTATCGATTGAGCACAAAAAATCGCCCAGTCAACTGTTTCAACTACAAAATAAAGTGATTGGAAATTGGTAATTTAGCCAATTTAACTCAAAGTTTAAAATATTCCAATTTCAAAATAGGGTGCAGAATAAACAATGCAGGCATTCCTGGCACTAAACTAACATTTCCTCTGTTCATTAGTTACGTTTTCAGTCTTTACAAATGAATTCCATTTTGATTTTTTATTCACCTAATGAATTTTTATTCAAACCAAAAAATGGAAGATTTACTGTTATGCAATATTGTAATAATTGTACAAATAATATCACCACATTTGTGAACGTATATTAGACCCACCAGCTGGTGCGCATTAGACGTGTGAGGTCATTTGTTTACTCTTGAACATCAGCAAAAATTTAACATTTCCGCTACTTTGAGTTCAGTTTCAAGCCATTTCCAGTACTAAAACCAATCAAAATCATCTCTATATCTGTCATATTTCTTCCATTCTATCAAATGAGACCAAGAAATTGCAAATACAACTATAAAAAGTATACGAAAAAACACTGCAAAGTCGCTGTTTTAATCAAAAATTAGTTTTTTTTTTCTCATTATGCACTGTGTGCTGCAGGATTTGTTTTATGTGGTGCACACTTACCACATAGATGTATTCTCTCATATCTAGGCCCAAATTTACCATTCAAAGCTAATCTGAGTGAGCTGAGCTCATGACGTAGATCTACGGTTTGGACCCAGAACTCAAAGCCGTAGAACTACGGCACGGACCCTGAAAGGGTTAATAAAATGATGCTAATGGACAAAATCCAAAATTATGGACTATTTTCCATTTTGTCTGATACTTTCAACGTTTGAGCGACCAATTTTTTTTGGTCCAAAATTGCTGAAAATCTGTCAATGAGAAGCTTTATTAGCTCCATTGTGTTAGGTGTGGAAGTCCTAAAATTGAGGAGTATTAAAGTGAGAAATGCCTTTTTTTATGGTTTTTAAGAGACTGATTCACAAATATTCTTACCAGCCAGCCCAAGAGTGTTACATGTGATAGTGATTGGTCTTAATGTAAAGACAAAGAGTTCCTCTATTAGCCTGACTCTACATCATACAAATCCTGCATGTATTCATTAAGTCCCTTAATGAATACATGAATGCTATGGGGTAAGGAATTTTTTAGCATTTTCCCCAGTTATATAGCGCATGAATTTATCATAATTTCATTTATATGATCCTCTGGAGGCAATCCTTTTACAAAGTTCTTCTTATGGTTTGTCATCACTTTTTCTCATTTTCATTACACAGCATTTACATTAACTTCATCATGTATTTACTGCTCCATGTGTTCAATTTTCTAAGTTCTCTGCTTACTTTGCAGATGATGTTTAAATCATCTGCAAATATATCTATGTATGTTTTATTATTTTAGGTAGTAGGTTGGTAGACAGCAACCACCCAGGAAGTTACTACCATACTGCCAAGTGAGTGTAAATGGAAGCCTGAATTTGTTTTACATGATGGTAGGATTGCTGGTGTCTTTTTTCTGTCTCATAAACATGCAAGATTTCAGGTACATCTTGCTACTTCTACTTACACTTAGGTCACACTACACATGCATGTGCAAGCATATATATATACAGTGGGCCCCCGAGTTTCGTAAAAACTTCACTCCTGAAGTCTGCTCAAGTGCCATTACCGAACGAATTTACCCCCTTAAGAAAAAATGTCACGTAGGTTAGTCTATTTCAGACCCCCAAAAATACTTTTCCACAAGCACTTACAATATTATACTTACATAAATGTATGATTTCCGGGGTTTACGAAACTCGGGGGTCCACTGTATACATACACACCCCTCTGGGTTTTCTTCTATTTTCTTACTGGTTCTTGTTCTTGTTTATTTCCTGTTATCTCCAGAAGAAAGTGGAACAGAATTCTTTCTCCGTAAGTCATGTGTGTCGTAAGAGGCAACTAAAATGCCGGGAGGAAAGGGCTAGTAACTCCTCCTGTATACATTACTAAAGTTAAAAAGAGAAACTTTTGTTTTTCTTTTTGGGCCACCCTGCCTCGGTGGGATACGGCCGGTGCATTGAAAGAAGTTGTTTATTATATTTGTTAGAATTACTTTTATTCTGTCTATCTTCAATGTCTTGTATACATATATGTACAATGTTTTTTTTATGTTCTGTTTTTGTTCTATTTGTCTTATAGTATTAGATTTTAGCTTGCCTGAAATGCTCTGCATAACAAGGGGCTTTCCTCTGCACTATTAAATGTCATCCAGTTTTGTAAAAACTATGTATCATGTGAAAATAAATTATTATTATTATTATTATTATTATTATTATTATTATTATTATTATTATAAATTATTTATTATTATTATTATTGTTGTTGTTAATATATTCACATAGTTTATTATTCTTTCCATCAAGTAATTTATTGTAAATAAATTAGAAACATTATTGGGGCAAGCATTGACCTTTGTGGAACCTTACCACTGACCTTTCCCTATGATGACATTTTTCCTTACACACACACACACACACACACACACACACAAACCCCACCTTAGTCAACACTTTGATGATTCTCTTCATCTTCGGTGATCTATCATCGTTTACCAATTATCTGAGCCATTAACAGTTCAGTGTTTGAATTACCATTCTCTTTATTTACTGTGCATATTTTGACCAGCTCAGAAGCAATTGGTTGAACGATATTAGATATATTGGCTATTAAGACTCCTCTAAAATTTTGCACAGTACAGTATATCAAAAGCATAGCGGATATACCATCTTGGAGGTAAAACAACATTTATAGCTTTAAAGCAAAATTCTGATACTATTTTCTTATTAGGAAATATGAAGCTTAACAAAATATCAAAATCAATGATGATAAATCCACCAGCCTTGTCTCTTACCTTTAAATGTAGCAATACCATCAGCTTCTGTAAGCTGACGACTCAATCTCTCAACTTCTTTCTTTTCTGTATGCTCATGACCCCCAAGCTGATCTCCTGCCTCTGACACCATGACTGTGGTGTTAGCAGAACACAATGGAGGGGATACATGCGGCTCAATAACAATATCTGGCACAACTTGAGACACCATCACTCCTGGTGGGTTTGGTGAAGGGGCGATGCTCCAGTTTTCAGTGTTTTGTGAAAGGGTGACAGGATTGGTGATGCTTCGACTTTCACTGGTTGGTGAGCATTCACTGTGCTGTGCTTCAATAGTTTCAAAATCTTTAGCCTGGATTAATTCAAAGGTTCCTGATCCTATGGACATGGAGCGCTTGCGTTGTTCAGTATAAAGGACGCCTCCTTTAATGATTCCCTCTGACAGATCAATGGAATGAGAATTTGATTTAGGATCAAGGGGAGGTTTTCCAGATATCGGTTCAGTGTTAAGGACAAGTTGAGTGTAAGATTGAGTCTCTGCTGTAAAATAGGTGCTATTAATGGAACCAGTGTCATGGCTGGCAACGACCGTAGTGGTGGTGGCAACATTCTCGCTTGCATAAGATGATGCACTAAATTTAGGTTTTCTTTTGGCTGCTTCCTTTCTTAATCTCTGCTTTTCAATTTTTTCTAATTCAGCCATGGCAGCCATTTCGTCAAATTTAGCAATTGCAGAAAATACTTCTGTGTCCCTTGGAACATCACTCTTAAACTGTGGTCTGTTAGCTTCTCTGGTCTCAGCCTGGAATCTCTGTAGCTCCGGATTATTGCTTTCATTATTTAACTGTTCAAAAATTTGCGTTCTTCCAACCACATTACCAAATGACCTTCTGCGAGTCACTCGAGGCTTTTCTTTCTTTGCATATTGTAACTGTTCGAACTGATTAAAAATACTAACCACATTACGTACAGCACCACTTGGCTTTAACACTTGCGGTTTGCGAAAATTTTTACTGTAGAATGATTTCTCCTCTTTGTGCTGATACTCGATTTCTCTGAGCCTCAAGACTTGTTCTTTTGACAAACTTTTAACATCATCACTGTTATTTTCTAACTCATTTTCCTTGTCTTCTTGAAGCTCAGTTTTGTATATTTTACTTTTTTTTCTTTTGTCTCCATGTTTTTTTGGTTTTTTTTTTTCCTGAATAACCATTAATGAGCATGCTTCACTGTGGTTCATTTGATCACCATCAGTATGAGTGTTTCCTTGAAATTTTGCTATCCTTACTCTTCTCAACTGCTCCATATCTGGCTCTTTGTCTAAGTCTTCAATCTTATGTGTCTCTTTAATAGTAAACTCTAATGTTTTTAACTCATTGTCAGTTTGGAGATGATCAGAGGTTTGAATAAACATGTCAGGTGGTCCTGCAGCAGTGCCAAAAATACCTGTCTTTGGCTTTGCACCCTTGCCCCAAACCTTAGGTTCTTCAGAAGTACTAGGTCCTGTACTTCCTGATTCATTCCTCAAACTTTTTCTAATTTTTCCATAACATTCCTCAGCTTCACTTGCACTCATTTCTTTGGGTTTTACAGTTTCTGAATTTAGTGCAGAATCTTTTGTGTCGCTCATGCTGCCTTTGACATGCTCATCAAATGTTTTGAAATATTTTTGCAATTCTCTCTCCCAGTTAATATCTTTTTTCTTTTTGTCTCGAGGAGATTTTTGATCCCCCTCAGGTATCTGGCCAGTGTCTGGTACAAGAGCATCAGCACCTCCCAAAGCTTCCCTAGAACCTTCTACATTACCTTCATCGTGGATCACTGTCACGGGACTTTCATCAGAGATGCTAGGCTGAGAGCCGATGTGATCTGAGGTGAAAGATTTTCCATCCTCATCTATTCTCTTTGGATTGCAGGGTCGACGCACCATGCAAGCCTCGCACTGAAGCCTCCATGGCAAGTTGATCAGAGTACAAACCTCACACACCCACTTCAGCTTGCGATCTATTCCTTCATTCAGGTCAATGGGAGGTGGTGGAGCTGTATCTGTATTACTAGGTCCTACATGTCCTATTGCATTCTGCCAAATTTCAAAATTACTTCTGTCTCTTGAAAGTAACATCTCTTCACATCTTTTCTTTTCCCTGTTCCTTGCCTCATTTTCTTCTTCAGTGTTGATCATCTGTATTTCTTGTCTAACATCTGCTAGGTCCTGCATGATCTCCAGAGCATCAGCTGTGTTAAGACGAATGTCATAGTTCGCCTCACTGTTCAGTTCATCGTGGACAGACTCCCTCCCTGTTCTTCCCATGACAGATGAGGGTACAGGCAGATCTTCATAAATATCATCTGCTGGAGTTGTGGCACTTGATGTCATGGACTCAGATGCTTCAATGATTGTAGAAACATCTGGAGAGAAAAAGTTGTTCATGCGGAGACCAAAATTTTTATTCAATCTCCGAAACTGGCCCAGAGATTCACTACCAAGTGATGCATCATCCTCAATCTCTTCTTCACTTACTTCCTCATATGATGCCGTTTTTTTATTCTCCTTGACCCCAGTAAGATTTGGAGAATTTTTGCTTTTTGGCTCAATAGAGGCTTGAGTATCTTTGGCAAGCCGGTAAAACAATTCTGCATCAAATGTTGCTCTCCTTATTGGTGACTCTCGAGGAATAGATGAGAGGGGCTCTTGTGTAGTGGTAGCACCTAGAATATGTGCAGAGTGGCTAAGGTGTGAGGTGGATCTACTAGTTTTGGGAGAATTTGGTCCTGGAGATGAACAGGATACACCAATCAGCGAGGCATCAGGAGCACTTGGTTTACATTCACTGGAATGATGGAAGTTACCTTCTTTTTCATCCATTCTAAGTGTTGCTTGTTTTGAATAGCTTTGAGGTAGAGTTAGGTCTGGGCCAGTGTCATTAAGGTTATCATAAATACCATTTAAATGGTTTGGGAATGCATGCTCTCCAGCTTCTGTTCTGTTGCTAGCCAAGGAGCCTAGAGTGGCTGTCCCAGAACTCAATGTACCCCCATCAAAAAGTTCCACTTCACTTTCACTTCTCGTTCTTGGCAGGAAGTCTGTCTGTGTTAGAATGTGTGGCTCACTGGTCTTATAAAATTTGCTATCGTAGGTCTTCCTTTGTGCTTTTCGTTGCTCCAATTCGCGCTGCATCTGCTCTGAGGCTGCTCGATCCAGCTCACTTATATTAGCCAACAATGAAACCTGAGATTTTCTCTTTTCCTTTCTATCATCCTCTTTTGATTTCTTAAATGTGCCATCATCACTACTCTCAAAACTTTTACTTTTTCTAAAAGTCCCAGTTAAACTGAGTTTACTTCGTGAAAATTGAATATCTGGCATCCAGCTATCATAAACCTTGTCTTTCTTATTGGCTATTTTTGAATCTTTATTAATTTCATTATCTTTATTTTTCTTTCTTTTATACCAAGGACGGGGAGATAGTGTTAATTTGCCAGAGTCAGGAATGGCAGGGCTGGAGGAAGATTTGGTGATATCCTGCCTGAGAAACCCACTCTCCAGTCTGACAGACTCACTGGAGTACTGACTGCTAGGTGCCCCACTGGATGCAACACTGCTGCTCTGCGACTTAAGTGTAGTAGACGCTGACGATGGGGACTGAGACAGACAACTTCCAGTGGAAACAGAACTTAATGGTCTATCACTTTTCTCAGAAGGAACACATGGTGCCTTACGCCTTTTCTGGCCCTCTTTAGTAAGTGTTGATGACTTCTTATTATAATTTATAACACTTGTTCCTGTGGCTGTCTGACCTGGTGGTAGTGGAGCTCTTCTCTTTACTTTAGCATATATCACACCTTCACTCTTGCATTTCTGAAGCTTCCTTCCTTCTGGTACCCAACTACTTGGGCTCTGTAAACCTTGTCCCAAATCCATGATGGGCCTTGATTCCCTGGCAGGGAGACTGGTGCAGCTTTTCTGTGACCTCAGTGATCCCGAATCACTAGTCTTTGGTGATCCAGGTGGCTGTGGTGCCAGCCTCTTTTTTCGACTCAACGTTGTTCCTTGAGATTCTGACCTAGAAAGTGTGTCTGAGGAAGTGCTTACAACTGACAGCCTCCTGCCTCCCTCTTCATTGGAACCCTCTGAATGTTTATGCTCATGTGAAACGTTCCTTGAGAATAGTTTATATCGTCGGGTAATACCAAACTGGGGTTGAATTTTTGAAGACATCTTTTTGTGTGTGTCAGCACTCTTGCTTCTCATGATGGGTGCATAATTAAGCCCACTAGCAGAGCTGGACAGACTGTTGACGCTGCCTGTGCTGGTGTTGCTCATGCGGTCCACTGATGTTGCTCTCTTCTTCTTTTCCCGGTTTCTGAACCAACGAAAGATATTTAGAAAACCCGATGTTTTCTCCTTCTTGTTTGGATGAGCTCTATCACCCATGGAGTACCGCCCAGGAGAACTCATGTATTTTGACACATCACTTGCTGTCGTTGACGTACTTGAACAACTAAGTTTTTTTCCATGGTGTCTTTGGTAATCATTGAGCGTTGGACTTGATGGTGTTGACATACTGGGTTGTCGAATTTGCCCTAGCCTACCTGAGGTATCACTCAATCTGCCTTCGGACAGAAGTGTTGATTTTCTAACCATTGTCTCCCCAAAATAAGCCAAGGCATCATGCCAGTCCTCATCAGAACCCCCTCTACTTGGGCTACTTAGCCCACTTGCCATCCTCTTATCATCCTCACTGGCACTGACAGTTTGTTTTTCCAGAGATGTGTCCTGAGTCCCACCTTGTACAAGCCTCCCTGCTAGTACCTCCTTCTTACTTTTGCTTGTGGAGGAGTAAACAGTATGAGTGAATGCAGTAGAGGTAGAGGTGGCAGCAGCTGAAGGAGGTGAAGATATGGAAGCCATGACAGAGATGGAGTTTACACTCTGGTCGTGGTGACTAATATGGTTCTGTCTCGAGGACTTGCTACCACTCACGCTGGAGTTTCCTGCATGAATCATTTCAGCCCCACTTTGCTGCAAGGAAAAACTGATGAATAACACATTTCTATTTTAATAGAACTATTTTGATTCTAACCAAACCCTTGAATGAATAACATCATTCTAACATATTACAAATCCCAGAAAATAGATAAAAAAGTTTTGATGCATTGTGTAAGATAAAACAAAAAAGTCTTCTTTCAATTCCACTCAATTGCTACCCAGAGAATAAACATTTGGAGCAAGATTTTCATAATCATTCACTCACACTAAAACAATGGGGATGAATGTACATCACACAGGTCATCTGATGTGAAGAATATGAGACCCTCGATATCAAGAAAAAGCCTCACAAAGAAGTAATTAAGTGAGTATTGTATTTACCACATTTCTGGCATATGAAACATGCCTTTTTTCAAAATTTGACCCTCAAAATCATCCTGCATCCTACATGGTGAGGGTCAGGCTTAGAGTTCAGTTTGGGATCTCAGAATCTCCCTAGTTAAACAATTTAAACAATTTTATAATGAATATATATGGTATATTACAAGAACAATTCTAGTGTGTTTTATGTCACAAAATACAGTAATCAGACACATTACCTACTGGCAGCTACAGGAACAGAGTTAAGCTCATGGAGTCCTGCCTTCAGTATTCAGTTTATCATTAAGTACCTACAAACAGGTAATCACATTCATGAGGCCAGTACCTAAATATGCAAAACCAAACAAAGTACATTTCTCTTCAAACATAAAAAAGAAAGTTTGAAAAAGTCCAGATTTAGTAATAGACTAGTACCAGAGATTAAGAACCTGAATTATGAAGAGGCTTGAAGAGCCTAATCTCAACACTGAGGCAGAAAGGAGAAGAAAGGAGACTTGGTCATAAGATACTCAGAGGCATTGATGATATGGAAGTAGCAAGACTATCTCAAAGGGGGTGGGACCAGGACAAGAGGACACAGATTGGACCAAATTTAAAGGCTCACAATAAGCTTGCTACAATCAAATATCTACAAAACAAAGTAAGCAACTAAACTGAAATACCCACAATCACATTATTTTTATATATCCATGGGAGGAGAGCTAAACTCATGAAAATCATACAGAAATTTAAGATAATCAGGTCTGATCCAAAGAAGGGGAGATCAGGTTTAATTCCATGGATCAAGAGACCCTCACCTGCATCAAGGAACTTCCCTTCAGGGGTCCCACAACCATAATAACTGTACAATATTATCATAGGCTATTACAATATACTACTGTACTTTAAAAAAAATCACTGGAATCCCAAAACTTTCAAGACTTACCTAAGAGAAGCAAGACCACTCCAGTTTGCAAAGGTGAAGATATATATAGTATATGTTTTGTGTTCAGGTTCCATAAACTACCAATAGCAACCTGTCTGTGCCATCTCCATAACACCAGTAAGACACCATGATCACTCCTTGCTGTTAAACCTGTTATATTACCCTGTGCACATGTACATTGTTGACTTATGAAGCAGGCTTTGAGTTCTATTCTGTTGTCTGTCTCAGGTGACTCATGGGGAAGACGTGTGAAGATGTGTCTAGTGTACTCTCTGTGGACTGAACCAAAGATGCCCTTCATCGAGCTACTTTACCAGCAGCTTAAAGAGGAATTGAGGGTGGCTAAGCTCGAGATATTACGATTGACGGAGGAAAACAAGAGGATTCGTAGTAGTCCTGTTGTGAGTCCTCAGGTCAAGAAGGGAACCTGGGCAGTGGCCGGACAGCATGGATCAAAGTTGAAGATCAAGAGGACGAATGGAGAGGTAGAAACGATGAAGAAGAAAGAGACTGCTGTGGAAACTTTGAACTCTTTCTCTGTGCTACCAGACGAATGTGAGTCAACTACTGGGAACGTCACAATGAAGAACAAGGAAGGTAAGAATATTGTGCTTGTTGGGGACAGTCAATTTAGGTACATGGATAGGGCCTTCTGCTTGAAGGATAAGAGTAGGAGACAGAGGGTGTGCTTCCCTGGAGCTGGGATGGAGGATATTGTTAGCCGGCTTGACAACATCATGTATGGTAATGGGAGTAATCCTATTATCTGCCTCAGTGCTGGACAGAATTATGTAGGCAAGCAAAGAAGTGAGGATTTATTTAGAAGGTATAAGGCAGCAATAGACATTATTAAGAAGGGAGGGAGCCCTGTTATGTGGCATTTTGCCAAGAAGGGGTGTTGGAAATGAATGGCTGTCCAGAGCAATTGGTATAAATTGCTGGCTGGACAAACACTGTAAAATAAAATAAAATAAAATATTTATTTATTTGCAAAGGTTACAATGTGTTTACATGTCATAATATGATTGGAGCAAAGAAAGCCACTATCATGCTGAGACATTTCAGGCAGACTTAAAATAATACTTACAGATTACAGTGGACCCCCGAGTTTCGTAAAAACTTAACTCCTGAAATCTGCTCAAGCGCTATTACCGAACAAATTTACTCCCTTAAGGAAAAATGTCACGTACGTTAGTCTATTTCAGACCCCCAAAAATACACTTCCACAAGTGCTTACAAAATTATACTTACATAACTGTACGATTTCCGGGGTTTACGAAACTCGGGGGTCCACTGTACTAAAGTCTAGAGAGGTGAAGAGCAGTAGAATACAAATACAGTGGTATACCTCGAGTTACGAGCTTAATTCGTTCCAGACGGCTATTCAAGTGCCGATACCGAAGGAATTTTTTCCCATTAGAAATAATGAAAATTAGATTAATCCATTTCAGACCCCCAAAAATACACTTACAAAAGCACCTACAAAAATACACTTTTACATAATTGTTCGAGTTGGGAGCTGCTCGTAAGTAGAGGTACCACTGTAGTCAATATTTCACTCTATTATTAGTATGAGGTAGTACAATTTATGATACAACCTTACATTTTTAAGGTCATAATTAAGTTCTTTTACAGTAGTAGAATACAAATATTATATATTTCAATTTATTATGCAGTACCATTCATTGACAACTTGGACCACTTCTAGGGCTGAAATGACATGCATGCCAGGGATGGGGTTCACTTATCCAGGGTAGGTGTGGGTTTTCTCGCTAGCTCAGTTGAGGATGTTGTTAGGGCTTTAAACTAGGATTAGTTAGAGGTATGGGTTTAGTAATGGAAAATAATGAGTTTCGAAATATTGAATTAGGCTTTGATATCATAAATCTTAACAATAACAGTCATTGAGTAACACAGGGTAATGATAGTAACAGAAATTGTATAAAAAAAAACTGAATAGGAAAAAGGTTCACAAGATAAAACATATTAATGTACAGTGGAACCTCGGCTTACGAGTGCCCCACCATGTGAGTTTTTCAGGATACGAGCAGTCGCTCAGTCGATTTTTTGCTTCTGGATACGAGCGAAGTTTCAGGATGCGAGCTAGCCTCAAGGGAGGTTCCTTGACGCTGGTGAAGGGCTCTTGCTCTTGATCTAGGGAATTGGATCTATGCTCCAAGTTCCCTAAATTAATAATAATAATAATAATAATAATGTGTGGTGTGAATATAATGCAGAGAATTCAGAGTTTGGAAATTAGGAGGAGGTGCAGGATTACCAAAACTATTATCCAGAGGGCTGAGGAGGGGTTGTTGAGGTGGTTCGGACATGTAGAGAGAATGGAACGAAACAGAATGACTTCGAGAGTGTATAAATCTGTAGTGGAGGGAAGGCGGGGTAGGGGTCGGCCTAGGAAAGGTTGGAGGGAAGGGGTAAAAGAGGTTTTGTGTGCGAGGGGCTTGGATATCCAGCAAGGATGCGTGAGCGTATTTGATAGAAGTGAATGGAGACAAATGGTTTTTAATACTTGACGTGCTGTTGGAGTGTGAGCAAAGTAACATTTATGAAGGGATTCAGGGAAACCGTCAGGCCGGACTTGAGTCCTGGAGATGGGAAGTACAGTGTCTGCACTCTGAAGGAGGGGTGTTAATGTTGCAGTTTTATAACTGTAGTGTAAAGCACCCTTCTGGCAAGACAGTGATGGAGTGAATGATGATGAAAGTTTTTCTTTTTCGGGCCACCCTGCCTTGGTGGGAATCGGCCAATGTGTTAATAAATAAAAAAAAATAATGGTAATAATAATTATAATATTATTATTATAATATAAACTATCAAAACTGCAATTATTCTATATTGAACTGCTCTACTAGATTTATTAAAGTCATATAGAATTACCTAATATGATACTCCATTCTTTTGTAATCATTGTAAATCATCTAAAGACCATATGAACTGTTATTGCCTTATTAGTCTAAAGTTAATTGTTTAAGTTTGTCCGAAATGCTCTGTATACAAAGGGGCTTTTGGCATGTACACCCAACTATTATATTCCTTTGTACAACCATGCATCATGTCAAAATAAATTATTATTACATATTATTATTATTATTATTATAACAATACATGCACAAGAGATGAACATGGAGAATATATAATAGCTAAGTTTAAATCTAAATACCTACAAAAACCTCTCACAGTTATAAACATCTGTAGATTACCCCAGTCAAACATTCAACAATTTAGTGAAAAATTAGGAAGTATGATTACTGATGCACACATGAACAAAGACCACTTAATCCTCACAGGAGACTTCAATATAAACCTCCTACAAGATCAGGACCCACAAGTAACTGAATTCACAAACACTATGAGCAACTGCTTGCTGCTCCCGACAATAACAAAACCTACGAGAATCTCTGAGACCTGTGCCTCTCTATTAGACCATATCTGGACTAACACCATATCCCCATTAAAATCAGGCATAATCACAGACAATACCACAGACCACTACCCAACCTTTCTCATAACAAATCTCAGAAAATTACCACTAGAGACTACTAAAGTTACCTTCAGACTACATAATGAGACAGCTATAAATAACTTTATAACAGCTATGACAAACACTGACTGGCAAACAGAAATAGACAACTTCCCAGATACTGACTTATGTATTAATAATTTTCTTAAAAGACCCAATACCTCTAAACAAGCATTGCCCTAAAAAACTAAACAAATCACAACTAAAAGATTAAATAGTCCCTGGCTAACCCCAGCATACTCAAATCCATTAATATAAAGCACCTATATGAAAAACAGTACAGAATGGGGCAAATAACAAGAGAGCAAACAAACGCTACTCATCAAACCTAATGAGTCTGATAAGAAGGTCAAAAAAATTGTACTATGAGAACAGATTACATAACTTAAAAGGTGATATAAAAAGACCTGGAAAACCCTATCTGAAATTCTAGGAACTAAAAAGATATCCACAAACAGAACAATCAAGCTAACAAAACCAGATGAACCCTACTCCCACCTATTGAAACAGCAAACAAACTCAATGATTTCTTCTCCACCATAGGTAAAAAGCTGGCAAGCAAAATCCCAAGTTCAAATACTCCACCTAACGACTATCTCACTGGCACCTATCCGAACACACTATTCCTAGCCCCAACCAACCCAATAGAAGTTTCACTTATAATCAACACACTAAAAAACAAAGCAGGTGACCTAAATAACTTACCACCATTTATATACAAAAAAGCCTCTCAAGTTCTCTCACCAATTATTGCTACACTCTTTAACAAATCCATTAAATCCTCTACCTTCCCATCAATACTCAAAATAGCGAGGGTCACCCCAATACATAAAGGAGGAGCTCAAACAGACCTTAATAACTACAGGCCGATATCTAACTTACCCCTTCTCTCCAAAATCTTTGAAAAATTAATTCATAGACAAATATATTCCTACCTCACCTCCAACAGCGTACTCAACCACTGTCAATTTGGATTCAGGCCTAATAAAAATACAAATGATGCCATTATACACGTTAGAAATAATTTACACCGCCCTTGAAAAAAAAGAAATCCCAGTGGGAATCTTCATTGATTTACGTAAAGCTTTTGATACAGTTGACCATGATCTGTTACACCTAAAATTATCACACTACGGTATAAGAGGACACTCCCTCAACTACCTAAAATCCTACCTAAGCAACAGAAACCAATATGTGTACACAAATGGAGCTAGCTCCACCGCGCAAACTATTACCGTAGGTGTCCCACAGGAAGTGTTCTTGGCCACTACTCTTTCTCATTTACATTAACGACCTACCAAATGCATCTCAACTACTCAAACCCATACTTTTTGCAGATGACACTACATACGTTATCTCGCACCCTAGCCCAGACATACTAGCCAACACTGCAAATACTGAATTGCAGAAAATATCTACCTGGATGATGACCAACAAACTTACTCTCAATATTGATAAAACCTATTTTATCCAGTTTGGGAACAGAGCTACAAACGCACCACTTAACATAATGATAAACGGGACCCCTATCGCAAAACTCACAGAGGTAAAATTCTTAGGAATCCATCTTGACAGTGGCCTCAAATTTCAGACACATATACAACAAATTTCCAAGAAAGTCTCAAAGACCGTGGGAATACTATCCAAGATACGGTACTATGTTCCACAACCAGCTCTCCTTACCCTATATCACTCACTCATTTACCCATACCTCACCTATGGAATCTGTGCATGGGGCTCTACATCAATAACTCATCTCAGACCACTAATAACACAACAAAAGGCAGCAGTTAGAATGATAACAAATTCACACTCCAGACAACATACTCCACCAATATTCAAAAACCTAAACTTACTCACCATACAAGACATCCATACTTTTTACTGTGCCTATTACATACATAGAACACTATGCAAATATTAACCCACCACTCAAACTTCTTACCAATTTTAACAGAACACATGACCATAACACTAGACACAGATCACTCCTCGATGTTCCCCGTGTCCATCTAACACTATGTAAAAACTCAATGCATATAAAAGGCACGAAAATGTGGAATTCATTACCTGTCATTGGCAAAGAAACCCTGCCTGTACCCCAATTCAAAACGATGCTAAAAAATCACCTTCTCACCCAAAGCTAAATGCTCAATATCAAACATTCTCAACAAAGTAGAATAATCACTTAATGTAAAAACCTGTTATGAATAATACATACTAAGCTAACTATTACCATGACCACATAAACTGTAACTGCAATGCAACTAATTGTTTTAAATTGTTATCTCACTCAATTAGTTGCATTGCTGCAATTAATTGATATGTTCAACTTATATTCAAACTTTATAACTTAGATACGCAATTATACTTATTTTATAAATTGTCAACCATAACTTTTTACCATGTAGTCTAGAATAAAGTAGTCTTAAGAATGCCCGCAATGCACAGCATATTAGGGGCTTTTGGCATGTACATCTCATTAAGAAATATATCTTGTCTACCATGTATCATTGTACCATGTCACACTAAAGTATTATTATTATTATTATTATTATATATAATAATAATAATTTTTATTTCATCGCAGTTTTACATAGAGATTTACATAGAAGTGCAAGGAGAGCCACTGACATGCCAGGGCATAACGGGCAGCTTAATCTAAAAACTTATGGACTATGTACATAATATTTGATAGATTGATGGGAATTTGATTTGCTTAAACATTGGGCAGATTACAATATAATGATATTTCATTTGGCAAATTATAATATGGTGACACTACATTGCAGCAAGTGTTTAGTATAACAAAAAAACTGAAATTATTTTTGGGAAAATGACATTGAGTATTTTTTTAAAGTAATTTACAGAATGCATATTTAGTTTATGGTGAGTAGGTGGTAATATTACAATGTTATAATAGTACAAATTGAGATTATCTTATAGGAAAAAATACTGAGCATTTTTGAAAGTAATATTACCGTACATAATAATAATAAAAATGGAATTATCTTATAGGAGAAATAACAATGAGTATTTTTTGAGTATGAGTATTTAGGTAAGGGTGAGTAGGTGGTTTTTGAGTAGAGTCTTAAAATGATTCTCAGACAAGGTTATTTTTGTATTTTCTGGTAATGAGTTCCAGAATCTGGGGCCCTATATGTGCATTGAATTTTTACATAGGTTGCTATGGACGCGGGGTACATCAAAATGTGATCTGTTTCTTGTGTTATGGTCATGGGTCCTATTAAGGTTGGTGAGGAGAATTTTGAGTGGAGGGTTTATATTAGAATGTAGAGTTCTATGTATGTAGTAGGCACAATTATAAGTGTGAATGTTCTTTATGGTGAGTAGTTTTAGGCTTTTGAATATTGGTGGAGTATGCTGTCTAGAGTGGGAATTTGTTATAATTCTGACTGCAGCTTTTTGCTGGGTTATGAGTGGTCTAAGGTGATTTAATGTTGTAGATCCCCATGCACAGATTCCATAAGTGAGATAAGGGTAGATGAGTGAGTGGTATAGCGCAAGGAGAGCTGGTTGAGGTACATAGTAGCGTATCTTAGATAATATGCCTACTGTCTTTGAGATTTTCTTGGAAATTTGTTGTATATGTGTTTGGAATTTAAGGCTGCTGTCAATGTGTATACCTAGGAATTTTCCCTCTGTGAATCTTGTGATGGGTGAACCGTTTAGTGTTATGTTTAGTGGAACATTTTTACCTCTGTTTCCAAACTGTATAAAGTAGGTCTTGTTAGTATTTAGAGTCAGTTTATTGGTCGTCATCCATGTTGATATTTTCTGTAATTCTGCATTAACAGTATTGGCCAGTATGACTGGATTAGGGTGACAGGAACATGCAAACTGAATGAAGGTGGCAGGAACATGTAAACTATACGAAGGTGGCAGGAACATGTAAACTATACGAAGGTGGCAGGAACATGTAAACTATACGAAGGTGGCAGGAACATGTAAACTATACGAAGGTGGCAGGAACATGTAACTATACGAAGGTGGCAGGAACATGTAAACTATACGAAGGTGGCAGGAACATGTAAACTATACGAAGGTGGCAGGAACATGTAAACTATACGAAGGTGGCAGGAACATGTAAACTATACGAAGGTGGCAGGAACATGTAAACTATACGAAGGTGGCAGGAACATGTAAACTATACGAAGGTGGCAGGAACATGTAAACTATACGAAGGTGGCAGGAACATGTAAACTATACGAAGGTGGCAGGAACATGTAAACTATACGAAGGTGGCAGGAACATGTAAACTATACGAAGGTGGCAGGAACATGTAAACTATACAAAGGTGGCAGGAACATGTAAACTATATGAAGGTGGCAGGAACATGTAAACTATATGAAGGTGGCAGGAACATGTAAACTATATGAAGGTGGCAGGAACATGTAAACTAGATGAAGGCGGCAGGAACATGTAAACTATATGAAGGTGGCAGGAACATGTAAACTATATGAAGGTGGCAGGAACATGTAAACTATATGAAGGTGGCAGGAACATGTAAACTAGATGAAGGTGGCAGGAACATGTAAACAATATGAAGGTGGCAGGAACATGTAAACAATATGAAGGTGGCAGGAACATGTAAACTATATGAAGGTGGCAGGAACATGTAAACTATATGAAGGGGGCGGGAACATGTAAACTATATGAAGGCGGCAGGAACATGTAAACTATATGAAGGTGGCAGGAACATGTAAACTATATGAAGGTGGCAGGAACATGTAAACTATATGAAGGTGGCAGGAACATGTAAACTATATGAAGGCGGCAGGAACATGTAAACTATATGAAGGTGGTAGGAACATGTAAATTATATGAAGGCGGCAGGAACATGTAAACTATATGAAGGCGGCAGTAACATGTAAACTATATGAAGGCGGCAGGAACATGTAAACTATATGAAGGCGGCAGGAACATGTAAACTATATGAAGGCGGCAGGAACATGTAAACTATATGAAGGCGGCAGGAACATGTAACCTATATGAAGGTGGCAGGAACATGTAAACTATATGAAGGCGGCAGGAACATGTAAACTATATGAAGGCGGCAGGAACATGTAAACTACACATATGAAGGTGGCAGAAATATGTAAACTGAATGAAGGTGGAAAGACCATGTAAACTGTATGAAGGTGGCAAGACCAAGTAAACTGTATGAAGGTGGAGAGACCATGTAAACTGTATGAAGGTGGCAGGAATATGTAAACTGAATGAAGGTGGCAAGACCAAGTAAACTGTATGAAGGTGGCAGGAACGTGTAAACTGAATGAAGGTGGTAGGAACATGTAAACTATATGAAGGTGGCAGGAACTTGTAAACTATTTGAAGGCGGCAGGAACATGTAAACTATATGAAGGTGGCAGGAACATGTAAACTATATGAAGGCGGCAGGAACATGTAAACTATATGAAGGTGGTAGGAACATGTAAACTATATGAAGGTGGCAGGAACATGTAAACTATATGAAGGTGGCAGGAACATGTAAACTATATGAAGGTGGTAAGACCATGTAAACTGCATGAATATGGCAGGAATATATAAACTATATGAAGGTAGTAGGTTGGTAGACAGCAACCACTCAGGGAGGTACTACCGTCATGCCAAGCGAGTGTAAAACAAAAGTCTGTATTTGTTTTACATGATGGAAGGATTGCTGGTGTCTTTTTTTCTGTCTCATAAACATGCAAGATTTCAGGTAAGTCTTGCTACTTCTACTTACACTTAGGTCACACTACACATACATATACAAATTTATGTATACACACTCATCTGAGTTTTCTTTGATTTTATCTTAATAGTTCTTGTTCTTATTTCTTTTTCTTTCATATCCATGGGGAAGTGGAATATGAATCTTTCCTCCGTAAGCCATGCGTGTTGTAAAAGTAAACTAAAATGCCGGGAACAATGGGCTAGTAACCCCTTTTCCTGTATAGATTTATTAAAAAGAAAAAGAAGAAAACCGTCAAAGTGGGATGTCTGAATGTGCGTGGATGTTGTGCGAATGATAAGAAAGAGATGATTGTAGATGTTATGAATGAAAAGAAGCTGGATGTCCTGGCTTTAAGTGAGACAAAGATGAAGAGGGTAGGAGAGTTTCAGTGGGGAGAAATAAATGGGATTACGTCAGGAGTTTCAAATAGAGTTAGAGCTAAAGAAGGAGTGGCAATAATGTTGAATAATCAGTTATGGCAGGTAAAGAGGGAGTATAAATGCTTAAATTCAAGGATTATGTGGAGTAAAATAAAGGTTGTATGTGAAAAGTGGGTTATAGTAAGTGTTTATGCACCTGGAGAAGAGAGAAGTGTAGAGGAGAGAGAGAGAGATTTTGGGAAATGTTGAGTGAGTGTGTGGGGAGTTTTGAACCAAGTGAGAGAGTAATTGTGGTTGGGGATCTTAATGCTAAAGTGGGTAAAAATGTTGTGGAGGGAGTAGTAGGTAAATTTGGGGTGCCAGGGGTAAATGTAAATGGGGAACCGTTAATAGAGCTATGTGTAGAAAGAGGTTTGGTAATAAGTAATACATATTTTATGAAAAAGAAGATAAATAAGTATACAAGGTATGATATAGCACATAATGAAAGTAGTTTGTTAGATTATGTATTGGTGGATAAAAGGTTGATGGGTAGGCTTCAGGATGTACATGTTTATAGAGGGGCAACGGATATATCGGATCATTATTTAGTTGTAGCTACAGTTAGAGTAAAAGGTAGATGGGACAAAAAGAAAATGGCAACAGCAAGTAAGAGAGAGGTAAAAGTGTATAAACTAAGGGAGGAGGAAGTTAGGGTGAGATATAAGCAACTATTGGCAGAAAGGTGGGCTAGTGCAAGTAGTAGTAGTGGGGGGGTTGAAGAGAATTGGGATAGTTTTAAAAGTGCAGTATTAGAATGTGGGGCAGAAGTTTGTGGCTATAAGAGGGTGAGTGCAGGAGGAAAGAGGAGTGAGTGGTGGAATGAAGAAGTAAAGGGTGTGATAAAAGAGAAAAAGGTAGCTTATGAGAGGTTTTTACAAAACAGAAGTGTTACTAGAAGAGCAGAGTATATGGAGAGTAAAAGAAAGGTGAAGAGAGTGGTGAGAGAGTGCAAAAGGAGAGCAGATGAAAGAGTGGGAGAGGCTCTGTCAAGAAATTTTGCTGAAAACAAGAAAAAATTTTGGAGTGAGATAAACAAGGTAAGAAAGCCTAGGGAACGAATGTGTTTGTCAGTTAAAAACAGAGTAGGGGAGTTAGTAGATGGGGAGCTGGAGGTACAGTGGTACCTCAAGTTACGATGGTCCCCAAAATCGCCCTTTTATGTAAGTTTATTTTTTTAAATGCTTTTGTAGGTATATTTTTAGGGGTGTAAAAGGACTAGTCTATTTTACATTATTCCTTATGGGGATAAATTCGTTTGGTAATGGCACTTGAACAGCATTCTCGAACGAAAAAATATCGTAACTCGAGGTACCACTGTATTGGGTAGATGGCGGGAGTATTTTGAGGAACTTTTAAATGTCGATGAAAAAAGGGAGGCGGTAATTTCATGCACTTACCAGGGAGGTGCAACATCGTTTAGGAGTGAAGAAGAGCTGGATGTGAGTGTGGGGGAGGTGCGTGAGGCATTACGTAGAATGAAAGGGGGTAAAGCAGCTGGAACTGACGGGATCATGACAGAAATGTTACAAGCAGGGGGGGATATAGTGTTGGAGTGGTTGGTATTTTTGTTTAATAAATGTATGAAAGAGGGGAAGGTACCTAGGGATTGGCAGAGAGCATGTATAGTTCCTTTATATAAAGGGAAGGGGGATAAAAGAGATTGTAAGAATTATAGGGGAATAAGTTTACTGAGTATACCAGGTAAAGTGTACGGTAGGGTTATTATTGAAAGAATTAGAGGTAAGACAGAGTAGGATTGCAGATTAGCAAGGAGGCTTTAGAGTGGGTAGGGGATGTGTAGATCAAGTGTTTACAATGAAGCATATATGTGAACAGTACTTAGATAAAGGTAGAGAAGTTTTTATTGCATTTATGGATTTAGAAAAGGCATATGATAGAGTGGATAGGGGAGCAATGTGGCAAATGTATGGAATAGGTAGCAAGTTACTGAAGGCTGTAAAGTTTTTTTATGAGGATAGTGAGGCTCAGGTTAGGGTGTGTAGGAGAGAGGGAGATTACTTCCCAGTAAAAGTAGGTCTTAGAGAGGGATGTGTAATGTCACCATGGTTGTTTAATATATTTATAGATGGGGTTGTAAAAGAAGTAAATGCTAGGGTGTTGGGGAGAGGGGTGGGATTAAATTATGGGGAATTAAATGCAAAATGGGAGTTGACACAGTTACGTTTTGCTGATGATACTGTGCTTATGGGAGATTCTAAAGAAAAGTTGCAAAGGTTAGTGGACGAGTTTGGGAGGGTGTGCAAAGGTCGAAAGTTGAAAGTGAACATAGATAAGAGTAAGGTGATGAGGGTATCAAACGATTTAAATAAAGAAAAATTGGATATCACATTGGAGAGAGGGATTATGGAAGAAGTAAATGTTTTCAGATATTTGGGAGTTGACTTGTCAGCGGATGGGTTTATGAAGGATGAGGTTAACCATAGAACTGATGAAGGAAAAAAGGTGAGTGGTGCGTTGAGGTATCTGTGGAGACAAAAAAACGTTATCCATGGAGGCAAAGAAGGGAATGTACGAAAGTATAGTGGTACCAACACTCTTATATGGGTGTGAAGCATGGGTTGTAAATGCTGCAGCGAGGAGGCGGCTGGAGGCAGTGGAGATGTCCTGTCTAAGGGCAATATGTGATGTAAATATTATGCAAAAAATTCGGAGTGTAGAAATTAGGAGAAGGTGTGGAGTTACTAAAAGTATTTGTCAAAGGGCTGAAGAGGGGTTGTTGAGGTGGTTTGGTCATTTAGAGAGAATGGATCAAAGTAGAATGACTTGGAGAGCGTATAAATCTGTAGGGGAAGGAAGGCAGGGTAGGGGTCGTCCTCGAAAAGGTTGGAGGGAGGCGGTAAAGGAGGTTTTGTGGGCGAGGGGCTTGGACTTCCAGCAAGCATGTGTGAGCGTGTTTGATAGGAGTGAATGGAGGCGAATGGTTTTTGGGACCTGACGAGCTGTTGGAGTGTGAGCAGGGTAACATTTTGTGAAGGGATTCAGGGAAACCAGTTATAACTGATTTAGTTGGACATGAGTCCTGGAAATGGGAAGTACAATGCCTACACTTTAAAGGAGGGGTCTGGGATAGTGACAGCTGGAAGGGACTTATTCTCAGCTGTCGTATCTGAGCGCCTCTGCAAAGACAGTGATTATGTATGAGTGAGGTGAAAGTGTTGAATGATGATGAAAGTATTTTCTTTTTGGGGATTTTCTTTCTTTTTGGGTCACCCTGCCTCGGTGGGAGACGGCCGACTTGTTGAAAAAAAAAAAAAAAAATGAAGGTGGCAGGAACATGTTTTTTATTTCACTCATTTCCTTGTTGTCAATATATGTACCATCTCCTCTAATCAAAGACTTGATACTAGAGGTTTTTGACCTGGATTTCTATTTCACTTATGACTTTTAGTTCCCTCTGTCTCTCCTGGACTTTGTATGATGTATTCAATTTGAGCTCACCATTTCCTAGCCAGTGTTATTTTTCGCTCTTCAGAGTCTGGTGCCTTTAAGCAGCTCAGTTATTCGCCATCTTCTCCTACAGAGGGAATGCCTCTCTTTCCAACCTGCACCTTATCCTCCTCCTTCATAATGATGTGTAGTGTCATTGAGCTCATCCTCTCAATATACTGGTTTATGTTATCATTTACCAAACTGTCTTCCCAGCAAATGTCAGCAAGCCCACAATTTATTAGCCCCTGGTTGATGTCTTTTTTGTTAAAAATCAAATTTGTTGAACACATCCTCATGGTTAAGTGTGTTTTGCTGATTATTATCAAAGAATATGCATGTCTGAACTTCTATTAAGTTGTGGTCTGAGTTTACTGTCTTTGACACTATAATGTCCTGAACTAGGTCTTCATTATTAGTGAAAATAAGGTCTAAGGTATTTTCTAGTCTAATCAGTTCTGCTATTTGCTGGCATAAGGCAAATATGTCACAGATTCATAGTAGTTCAGTTGAGAGAGACTGTTCACCATAACGAATTCCTGGGATTCTTTCTGCTGTTAGTCACTGATACATTCTTCCATCTAGGTGTCCTAAATTGAAGTCTCCAAGCAATAGCATATTTCAGGTTGGATTTGGTAGGTCTTCAAAACAATGCTCAATTTTCAATCATTGTACTTTTAACTGCTGGGTAGTTACATCTGGTGGTTTATACAGTTTTGTACAATTACTAGATTAGGTTTTTAATTTTAACCACCAGAGCTTCGACCACATTATTCATAGTACAGTGGACCCTCGCTATTCGAACACTCCAAAACTCACCCTCATTCCAGAATGCTGTTCAAGTGCTGTTACCAAACGAATTTATTCCCATAAGGAATGATGTAAATTAGAGTAGTCCATTTCAGACCCCCAAAAATACACTTATAAAAGCACTTACAATAATAAACTTACATAAAAGGGTGAGTTTTGGAGTGTTCGAATAGCGAGGGTCCACTGTACAGAATTAAGTACAGTGGTACCCCGAGTTTCGTACTTTATTCGTTCCAGAAGCCTGTTCGAGTGCCATTACCGAACGAATTTGTTCCCATAAGGAATAATGTAAATTAGATTAGTCCGTTTCAGACCCTCAAAAATACACTTACAAAAGCACTTACAATAATACACTTACATAATTGTTGGAGATGGGAGCAGTACGAAACTCAAGGTACCACTAACTCGGTGTATATGAGCGAATCTTTAACATACAAAACACATCCCTCTTTGTTCTGTTTTTCAGGTCGCATCTGAAGAGATTGTACCCAGGAATCCATATTTCATTGTCAAAGTACCAGTAGGTTTTTACATGGGTTTCCATGAAGGCTGCAAACATTGCATTTGACTCACTGAACGGTATTTTATTATTGTTGCTAGATTTAAGACCCCTGAATGTTTGCAAAGACAAATGATGCTATACTATTGTTTGTCGCTGAGCTCGGGCTTTTTTGTTGGTCTCAATATCTGTCACTCTGTCATCAGCCACACACCCAGCCACCCATTATCCACACTGCCGCCCACACAACCACCTATCCACCTAGTCACCCATCATGCAGACCACAACCCACAAACTGTTGACTCCAGCCTCCACTTCCCCAGATTCCTCCTCTCACCCCGCACCTTCCAATGGCAATCCTCCACACCCCCATTTCACCCCTATCATTCTAACCCCTCCCTTACAAACCCCAGCCTCTTTAGCACACCCCAACAACTCCATCCCCTCCTTTATAACTCTTATACAGTGGCAACGAATGGGACAACCAAAATATAAAGCACCTCCACCTGCTAGCAGAGATGTGGATGTGGGCTCTCTGACTGATGCACCTTTGTAGCTATAAGTATTATATTAACTATAGAACATCACTATACTATTGACCTACAATTACATTATTATTGCTGTTGTTTTTACAATTTAAAGACCTAAAAAAAAATCTGGTTGGCTTTTTCTTTTTTTTGGGGGGGAGGGTGCAAAAAATGTAACCCCTATTTTTACCCCTTATAATCTTCAGTTCATTTTACATGATTTTTATTACACCCTATTTTCAAGAATGTAATTGCCATGTTAACCAACCATACCTAAACTGTCCAAAATACAGTACTTAGAAGCATTTAATGGCAAATATAATTAAATCACAAAAAGCAACATTATGGCATCATACACTTGACGTTGGCATGCATACACACACAGCTAACATAAAGCAGCAGTACTCACACACTGCACTGGCATGCATACACTTATTTTAACATGAACACATCAATTAGACATACAAGAAATGCATGCACACACACACATTAGACAAACAAGAAACAAATGTACACATATTAATTATACAAGAAACACATGCACTCAGTAGCTTAGAATAAACATGTTTAACATACAGTGGTACCTCGAGTTACAAGCTTAATTTGTTTCAGAAGGATGTTTGAGTGCCGATACCAAACGAATTTGTTCCCATAAGGAATAATGTAAATTAGATTAATCTGTTTCAGACCCACAAAATTACACTTACAAAAGCACTTACAGAAATACACTTACATAATTGTTCGAGTTGGAAGCTGCTCGTAAGTCGAGGTACACCTGTATTATAATTAACAATAACTGCAGAGCATAATGAAAACCAAACAGCAGTGTCATAACAATTTGTTAAATCTTTAAAATTTACAGCTTATTATCACTTCACATTCACAGCACTTCAATTTATTCATAGAATAGTCATGTGGGGAAATAGCTATTAACAGTTTAGCAACAAAAAAACAAAAAAATTAGTACCCATATATATTTTTAAACTTTTTAGATCATCAACCAGAGAAAAGTTCATCCCCAAATGGCCACTCTTCCCATCACTTGCTCATATCCTAGTTTACTAAGTTAAATTTATGCTACAGGAAAGAGGCATAAAAATACTATGCACATTCTGAATAATAACAAGAAAATCTATTGCATAATTATTAAATTCAGTAAAAAGTACTAAACCCTTATGTGGTGCACAGTGCTAGAGTGCACTGTAGCAGCAGCAAAGATGTATACAAACTAATGATACATTTACCAAGTTAACTGTAATGTATTGTATTTGAAATTGAACAATCTATGAGTTATTATTATTCATGGGGAAGCACTAAACCCTTAAGGGTTATACAGAGCCTGGAAAACAGAAGGTAATCAAGTTGTCATGCTGAGGGGCATGGGTATAAAGACATAACATGCAAAACAAACCTTTATTGAGACACTCTTATGCTAAACTTGAACTGAATTTTTTTTTTAACAAACCAGCCGTATCCCACTGAGGTAGGGTGATATAAAAAGAAAAACTAAAGTTTCTTTTTTTAAATCTAGTAATTTATACAGAAGGGGTTACTAACCCCTCGCTCCCGGCATTTTAGTAGCCTCCTACGACACGCATGACTTAGAGAGGAAGAATTCTTTTTCCACTTCCCTATCTAGATAAGAAGATATAGGGAAGAACAAGAACTATTAAGAAAATAGAAAGAAAATAGTATACAGTGGAACCTTGGTTTTCGTATGCCCTATAGTTATTCTCAATAAAATGCATTTTTTGTTAATATTTCCCATAAGAAATAATGTAAATCCAATTAATCCGTTCCAGACACCCAAAAATATTAACAAAAAACACATTTTATAGAGAATAACTATAGTTTTACATACAAACTAGGGCACACGAAAACCAAGGTTCCACTGTATACGTGTCCATGCATGTGTAGTGTGACCTAAGTGTAAGTAGAAGTAGCAAGATATACCTGTTATCCCGCGTGTTTATGAGACAGAAAAGAAAACTAAGCAACCCTACAATTATGTAAAACAATTACAGGTTTCTGTTTCACACTCATTTGGCAGGACAGTAGAAATTGAAATATAGCCCCAATAAGTGTGTTTAGCCAGACTTGGAAAATTCTATGGTCGTTTATTTTGGAAAAATTATGATAATCTGGAATAAATTTTCATCAGCATTGTTAAATCTAGTCAAAGATGCTTTAGATATATGCATGACTTTAAGGTATTTTGCCAATAGACACACCAGCAGCTGCTATCCCAGTCTGTCGCGTCTGTTAGAATAGAATGCAAGTACGTAGTACAATCTGCCTAGTGGTTCTTGCTCATATTTATTTGCAGTTCACTCATTTAACTGTGATAGCAAAGTAAATATGAGCAACAACTACTATGCAGTGTGTGCCACTTGCACTGTTTTGACATGACAGACTGGGACAGCAGCTGAAAAGAATAATTATGGCAATACACTATGTAATTGTAGCAGTAAGTCACATGTATACAGTACAGTGGACCCTCGGTTTTCGTTGAAAATTCTTTCCAGAATGCTGTTTGAGTGCCGTTACCGAACGAATTTGTTCCCATAAGTACAAATATAAATTAGATTAGTCATTTCAGACCCCCAAAAATACACTTACATAATTGTTCGAGTTTGGAGGTGAACGAAAACCGAGGGTCCACTGTATTGTGGTGTAAGGTAAAGCTTATATTGTAATTATTAGTGTATCCTACTCTAATATGAGTGTTTAAGTGTTTATAACTCACCATGGCAAGTATATGTAGCTCAGGGGTTCCCAACCTGGGGTACAAGAACCCCCAGGGGAAATAGATGGCATTTCAGGGGGTGCGACAAAGAGTCCTAATGAAAAGCACAATTCAGTTTATTTTATCAAAAGCTTTTCTAATTGCTCAATTTATATTTGAGCAATTAATATCAAATTTGATATTACTTTTGTAGGGGTGCAACATTAATCCAACATTTCCTAGGGGTGCAGGACATAGACAAGATTGGAAACCCCTGATGTAACTTTCTTTTGGGAATCTTGGTGTTTAATGTTGATATTGTGCTTTAGCCTTACCTTACTGTTTGTTAAAGCACATAATTACTAATGATAAAATGACAGACAGTGTATGGATGCAGCTGATGCTAAGTGACAATGGCAACTACTATCATTTTTTGAGGAATTTCATTACGAAACCAATATTATGCCTCAATCTTTCCTAACACATGACTTACGTGCTGTATATGTATATATATACGTACTTTACAAAAGAATACAAACGAGTCATTAGCGAGCACCACTTTAATTTTTTAATTTGTACGTATTGTAATGTTTTGTACTGAAAATATAACCTTTAGTTTCTTTTAGATTTTTTCATCAGTTCTGCTGGATGGATCCAAGGCTCAAAGTATATCTGGCTCTTACTGTACCAAACTTTCAGTGTTCCTCTTTGTATTCACAAATAAGCGCTAAACCTATCTAGATTTCCGTAATTTGGAAAACTATAAAAAAATTGACAACACGTACAGTATTTTCTATTTTTGAAATTTATGATATTCAAACAGCTTATGAAAGAAAACAACCATTATTGAAAGATTATACAAATGTAAAAACTTAGTATAAATGAAATGATACTGCAGCTAACTGTTTAATGTATCAGAAAGCAAGAGATCTGGGAGTTCTGTTGTTAACTTTGGAAAGATTACCACACTCATATTCTACACAGTAACTTTAATAAAGCTCTTGAAAATGAGGATGATTTAATTTAGAGAATGTTGAACTCACATTAATTTTGAATACTGTATTGTATTTAATTAATGAGGCCACAAACCAGTATGTCATTCAGCTGAAGAGTAGTGAAGGCTCAATCCTCCATCCACTAATCAAGCCCCAGTCTCTGATCACTCGAGCTGTTAATGATCATGCTGCAATTATTAAGACTGGCATTGTGTTATTAGTATATTAATGATAAATTACAGTAGTCATTGCAATTAAATATAATTTCAACCATAATTACATTATACACCCATATATGTAATAGTGAGGTTCTCTATAATAATGTGAGCTTTCTGAATTAAGTATTTTCACTTGAAAGAAGTGAAAATACTGAAGTATAGTAGTGCATACAGCAACTCAAAAAAATTGATGCTTTGTAGTTTTCATGCAAGGATAGTTAATAAAAAGCAGAAAGATTATATTCATTTTATTTAGTAGTAATTACAAGCAATTAGGACATATAAATACAGCATTTGATTGCTGTCATGCACAGTTATGTTGGCATGCATACACATCACAACTACTCTATTAGCAATTGCCTTCTACTAACGAGTCTCAAAAAAAAAAAAAGTGGCCTACAATGTCAAAATGTAAATTATCATACTTTAGCCTACATAAAGTACAAATAAGCTACTGCTAGATTAAAATATCTTACATGTAATCACATTACTAAATGTAAACCTTTGTTTCCTAGAAGTACCTTATTGTTTCTAAGTCTAATTCATCACTGCAATTAATATTCTGGAACTGAGGATAAGAACTGACCTTTGTGGAAACTAATAACGAAGAGTGACTTGACTGTATGCAAACAATCAAGTCACTAGTAAAATCTATCATCTTGCCATCACATCCTATAAAAAATGTAATCATGTCTAGTAACCTGATAAAAAGCAATAACCAGACAAATGCCTTGAAAGCTTCCACTCTCTCCCATCATACTTACTAGTTACCCATCCTAAACAATAACATCCAGCACCACCTTTATAACATTATATGGACCACAATGACACGAGAGCTTTCAAAAGCATTTCTGATCACTTTCCAATATTTTCCATACACCTTTAATTTTTATGCATCAAAATAAGTGTTACTACCTCAGGTGCCACCCAAATGTGAATATTTACATATGTTTCTTATTGTGAGAGTTTTCTTGCTGTATCTTACTGTCCCACTCGCTGAATGGAAGCTAGTGTATGTTTCCTTCTTGGAATATAGAGAGCTGTGACTGGCTGTTAATGTTATCTTAGTATTTCACCAAATACTGTACAAACAGCAATAATTACCACCTTTTATATCACAACCATAATGAAGGTGGAATTGGCAACACATTTGATGCTGATACTGATAATACTATTGATGGCAGTGATATTGGCAATGCCACTGATGATAATCATGTTTCATAAGTGATGTGTGATTTAGTGATAACGATGTCAGTGACAACAACGGAAGTGCAGAAGGTGGGGTTGGAATGAGCATCATCATCAAGTATCTTTGTTTTCTTAGCAGATAATCAACCCCAGGTCATGACACGAGGCTAGTACATCATTAACGATGTTTTGGATGTTGGAGAATCCAGTGGTGTGAATTATTACTTTCACAAGAAATTAATTCAATAACCTCCAATAAAACATGATTTTTTTTTATTCCAGTTGATGCATCATTTTCCAACCTGTTCAACAGGTAAAATAGTAAAGAATTGCTTACCAGTTTGAATAATGAGCCCTCAATCATTCATCCAAACATCAGTCAGATTAATGAATGATCACTATAAGTAATCTAAGAGGCAATCACACAAATAAAGGCATCCAACACAACTATTGTATATAAAAAAATACAATAGTATACCATACTAAATATGACCCTTCTAGTCCTGCCCCACTATACTTGCTGTGATGTAACCTGATTGCCTCATATTTAGTGTTTGGGTTTTTAGCTCACTAATCATTAATTCATCAAAGCACCAGACGAGCCTGGCCCATGGCCGGGCTGAGAGAGTAGAGAAACTCTCGATTATCTTCAAAGGTATATAAAAAACAATGCATCTTTTGATCAGAGATATATACATACTATCCATATCTCTAGCCCACCTTAAGGACATGACCTACATCCACTGGTGGGTCCAGCCCACATGTAACCAGGTCTACTAGTGCTGCATTTATCCACCTTTTCCACTGGCTCTACTATAAAAGGCTCCATTCTTTTATCTCTGTATTATATTGATAAAACTCCCTGGTAAGTGAAATGTCTCTCATGAAAGATACTCAGGTGATGCACATGTGTCTTATTCATCAAAACAGAAATGGGTAGTTAAGCCCAGTTTTCAGTCTCACAGCTCATTCTTTAGGATTACAGTCATACCTCGGTTAACGATGTAGTCGGATAGCGATAAATTCGGTTAACGATACTTTTTACGTCAAAATAATGACTCCGTTAACGATGTTTGCTTCCGTTTACGATATTCGTACCGGACGCGTCCGCGTGGCGCCCAGCTGTGCGGGCACTCCAGGGAGCGTCAGTGTGCTATTGTTTACAAGCGAGAGCGACCACCACCCACTCCACCCACGCATTCATACCAGTATATTGTCATTATTCCACAGTTTTTAGTGGTTGCAACTGCTAAATAAGCTACCATGGGTCCAAGGAAAGCTCCTAGTGCTAAGCCTGTGGCAAAGAGGCTCAGAAATACAGTAGAACTGAAGGAGATAATAGAAAAATATGAAAGTGGAGTGCGTATCACTGAGCTGGCCAGGCTGTATGGTAAAGACTATTCTACCATCGCTACCATTGTGGCCAAGGGAAATACACGTAAAATCAAGGAAGCTGTTGTTGCGAAAGGTGCATTTGTGATCACAAAACAGAGATCACAAATGCTGGAAGATGTGGAAAATTTGTTGTTGGTGTGGATCAACGAGAAACAGTTAGCAGCAGATAGTGTTTCACAGGCAATAATATGTGAAAAAGCAAGGCAGTTGCATGATGATCTCGTTAAGAAAATGCCTGCAACGAGTGCTGAAGTGAGCGAATTTAAAGCCAGCAGAGGCTGGTTTCAAAAATTTAAGAATCGAAGTGGCATACATAGTGTTGTGAGGCATGGTGAGGCAGCCAGTTGTGACAAAAGTGCGGCTGAAAAATATGTGCCTGAATTCCAGGAGTACATAGAGGCTGAACAATTCCTCCCCCAAAAAGTGTTTAATTGTGATGAAACAGGCCTGTTTTGGAAGAAAATGCCCAACAGGACCTTCATTACTCAGGAGGAAAAGGCACAGCCAGGACATAAGCCTATGAAAGACAGGCTAACTTTGATGCTTTGTGCTAATGCCAGTGGTGATTGCAAAGTGAAGCCTTTACTGGTGTATCTTTTTGAAAATCCCCGAGTGTTTGGCAGATGCGGTATCACCAAGTCTAACTTGTGTGTGATGTGGAAGTCTAACAAAAAGGCATGGGTCACAAAGGACATTTTCTTAAGAGTGGTTCAATGGCGTGTTTGGCCCCAGTGTGAAGAAATATCTCCAGGAAAATAATTTGCCACTTAGTGCCTCCTGATAATGGACAATGCTCCTTGTCATCCTCCAAACTTGGTAGAGAAAATTGTGGAGGACTTTAAATTCATCAAAGTGAAGTTCTTGCCCCCTAATACCACTCCTCTTCTCCAGCCCATGGACCAGCAGGTCATTTCCAACTTTAAAAAACTCTACACCAAAGCAATGTTTCAAAAGTGCTTTGATGTGACCACAGACATGAATATAACCCTAAGAGACTTTTGGAAAAATCATTTCCATATCCTGCATTGTGTACACCTTATAGGTAAGGCTTGGGAGGGAGTGACTACCAGGACTTTGAACTCTGCCTGGAGAAAATTGTGACCAGACTGTGTCCTAGAGAGGGATTTTGAAGGTTTTGGGGATGAGCCTCAGAACCCTGAGCCTGAGCCTCTTGTGGAAGAAATTGTGGAACTGGGCAAGTCTATGGGGTTGGAGGTGAGTGGTGAGGATGTGGAACAGTTGGTGGAGGAGCACAAGGAAGAGCTAACCACTGAAGATCTGCAAGAGCTTCAACAGCAACTGCAACAAGAGACCACAGGTCAGGACAATGGTTCAGAGGAGGAGGAGGTGGAACAGAGATGGAAGAAGGTGCCTTCTTCAAGGATTAGGGAGATCTGTGCCAAATGGACTGATGTGCAAGGCTTTATGGATGAATATCACCATAACCATGCTGTTGCAGGCCGTGCTGGCAACCTGTACAATGACACAGTGGTGTGTCATTTCAGGGATGTGTTAAAGAATCGCCAGACACAGAGCTCCCTGGACAGATTTTTGGTTAGAGAGGGGTCCAGTGACTCTCAACCTGGTCCTAGTGGCATTAAAAGAAAAAGGGAAGTAACCCCAGAAAAGAACTTGGTACCTGCAGTGTTAATGGAAGGGGATTCCCCTTCCAAACACTAGCATACTACTCCACCTTCTCCCCTCCTCCCATCCTCCACACATCAACAACTCTTCAATAAATGTAAGTGACATGTTATTGTACTATATTTACATGTATTTATTTAATGTTCATTAAATTGTGTATTATTTAATGTCAAAAAGTTCTAAAAAATATTTTATTTTACTACTTTTGGAAGTCTGGAACGGATTAATTTTATTTCCATTATTTCTTATGGGGAAAATTGATTCGGATAACGATTGATTCGGTTACAGATATGCCCTCTCTGACGGATTAATATCGTTAACCGAGGTATGACTGTAAATAGTATGTATACATCTGCTCTCAAACATTTCTCCATAATTTTCTAGAAATACTTGAAAAAAGTGGCTACATACAGCGGTAAGTGTTCGGTGTGGAGAAATTAAACGGTTTTCTTTATAATATTACATCTATGGAGAAGCACTAAACACGAATGGGTCATGCAGTGCCTGAGGAATGGGAGGGGTGGAGGGTAATCAGGTTTAATCCAAGGAAGGAGAGGTTAGCTTTAATTGCATGAACCAAGAACCCTTCACCAACATTGAGGCACCCTCTTATGATCAGTGTTTTCTTTAGAGTTGGAAGAGAAAAGCATGTTTCATGTGTGAGAGCAAGCAAGGTACTTCAGCCAGGAACTAGCAATATTTTCTTCTACAGTTGATTTATAGGCTTAAAGCTGTTAGAACTGGGCTTAAAAATGAGCTCTGTGTATACTAACCTCCTCTTCCCCAGCGTCATCCAGCTGTGACCCACATTTGGCTAATCCCCATGTCTGAAGAAACATGCCCAACATATCTATCCTCCTAAGGAGTGAACCCAGACCCTTCAAATGCAAGCTGAAGGTGCTTCCACTACCTATATGCCACATGAGGTTGCCCCCATTAAACTGACCTCACCTTACCACTCAAACTCAGGTCATCAACTAGATTAGAGACCAGTGTGGCCCAGTAGTGCACCCAGTACTGCTGACGGGTCAAAGGTAAGACTGAATCATCTCACCTCAAAACTCACACTGGGAACAATGTCATTCTTAACTATATTCTCAGCCAAAGGAAAACCCAGGTAGAATTGTCCTAAAAAAGAAACACATTCACCATCATTTATTCAATAGCTGTCTTACAAGAACCATGCAGATATCACAATTCAGATGACACTCTAAACAGAGCATCCTTGCCCCCCCCCCCCCGCTTTCCTTTGGAGTGCAAGCACTACTTCATACCTCCAGGATTCAAATCCAGCTGACCAGTTTCCATGAATCCCTTCATGAATGTTACCTTTCTCTCATGCTAACAGCATGTTGAGCACTTAACACCACTTGCATATACTCATTCTGACCTGACACACTCGCACATATCTACCTGCCTCTATCACTTTGACCTTTCTTCAATTCTTCCTTCCAACCCTTCCTGGGATGACCCCAATGCCTCTTTCTGTCTACCCCAGATTTATACACCTTTTTTGCCATTCTATGCTGCTCTATACTTTCTCAATGGCCAGACCACCTCAATATCCCCTCCTCCGTTCATTGAATTATGCTTTTAGTAACCCACAATTCTCTAATTTCTGTGTCTCTAATTCTCAGCATAATATTCACACTACACATGACCCTCCAACATGACATGTCCAGCCTTCTTCTCCTCACTGCACTGTTCAAAAACCATGCCTCATACCTATAAATATGGTAGTACTGCTATAAATTAGATTAGTCCTTTCAGACCCCCAAAAATACACATACAAAAGCACTTACAATATTAAACTTACATAATTGTTCGATTTCCGAGGTGACCGAAACTCAGGGGTCCACTGTAGTTTTAAACATTGTTTAACTGATGTATATATGCTAACCCTTTCATTTCAACACCCTCCATATTGAAAACCCCTTCTGTGTTACCATTTTTGTCAAAAAAAATTATCTTCTAAAATGGTAATCTTTTTTCTAAATGTAATGACACCAAAAATGCAAAGTTTGATGTAATACTTACGGAATTACGCAGACTCGAAGTTGGAGGTTGGGGAGCTTTTTACACACAGCAATTTCACCCACTGTGAGGTTTATTTTTAACCAATTCCAATGCTCAAACTGACTGAATATACCTGGTTATTTCGTTAGTATGTCTATCACATTATCTAAAGATTGGAAAAACTGCCCATTCAGCCATCAGAACGACCCTTATAAACAATGAGTAATTTGGCCAATTTTACACTATTTTCAACACATTCCAATTTTAACCCTTTCACTGTTCAGACCCCCTAAATTAATATTGTTGTGTCCATTTTTAAAAAATAAAAATATTTTTTCTTCTTCAATAGTAGAGAATCTTTTTCTGAAGGTAATGACACCAAAAATACAAAATTTGATGGAAAACTTACAGTATTACATAGATGCAAAGTTAGCAGTCTCAGTGTAATTTACGCATCAGTGAAGTTACCAACTTTGAGTCCTATTTTAAGCCAATTTCATTGCTCAACTGACCAAATTCTAAACTATTTCACTGGTATCCCTTCTGTTCTATCAATTTAATACAAGGGATTGCCCATTCAACTACCAAAACTACCTTGTAGAGTGCACAGAATTTGGTAACTGGGCCACTTGTATGTAAAATTAAAAAATTCCAATTTAAAAGAAGTCCAAAATAAACACTATAAACATTCCAGGCACTAAAACATGTCCTCTGCACAATAATCATGTCCCCAAGCCTCTCCTATATTGCATTTATCTTTCATTTTTTATACATCATTACACAAAATGAAGATTTACCCTGTTTCTCGGATGATAAAATATAGCCAGGAATGATTTGTCAAGGTTTACTGTGTCCCATTAACCCTTTGACTGTCGCAACCCCTAATCCTGAGTGCTCTCCTGTTGTCACAAAATATTCGAAAAAAAAAAATTATTTTTTCTTATCAAAATGTTAAGATTATTTTTCTGATTGTTTTTATCCTAAAAAAAAATTTTTGCGATCAGTACTTACCGAGATATGGAGGCGTAAAGTTGGCAGAAAATGAGCCGCATATGGCAACAGCGCGAATGCCACTCACTCAGTAAACTTTTGTTTACTTCCATTCGTAGATTTCTTGTTTTTTTTTCACTATTTTATTTTTTTACGTAATTTATGTGGCCTGTGAGACCAAAGTAAGGTGCAATGTATATATATATATATACACTCGTTCTATGGGGAAGTGGAACAGAATTCTTCCTCCGTAAGCCATGCGTGTCGTAAGAGTCGACTAAAATGCCGGGAGCAAGGGGCTTGTAACTCCTTCTCCTGTATATATTACTAAAGTTAAAAAGAGAAACTTTTGTTTTTCTTTTTGGGCCACCCCGCCTTGGTGGGAAACAGCCGGCGTGTTGAAAGAAGAAGAAGAATATACACTCGTTGTATGCAACACAATAATCGCACAAACATTAGTATCATTATATTGTTTACAAAACTTGTTTACACCAACCAACAATAAAAAAAAAAAAATTATTACTATTGTTCTATAATATATATACACATATATAATGACTGGACACTTTCCATCAACTGATATTTAGCACTTCAAAGCTCCAAGCTGTGTCTGTATGTGTGGACATCTAAATTTGCCGAGTCAGGGTAAGGCAGCTGTCAAAATGACTCACCACCCTCACTGCCTGTCAACCTGTCAACACAAAAGGGGTAGCATGTCTTCTCCCCCACAACCTTCCTTCCTTTCCTTCCTACCTTCCTAGTTTCCTTTCTTCCTTCATTCCTTCCTTTCTTTCCTACTTATTTCCTTCCTTCCTTCCTCTCATCTCTTCCTCCCTGCCTTCCTTTCTTACTTCTTTTGTTCCTTCCTCTCATCTCTTCCTTCCTTCCTTCCTTTCTCTCTTTCTTCCTTTCTTAATTCCTTCCTTCCTTCCTTCCTTTCCTCCTTCCTTCCTTCCTCTCATCTCTTCTTTCCTTCCTTCCTCTCATCTCTTCTTTCCTTCCTTCCTCTCATCTCTTCCTTCCTTCCCTCCTTCTGGTATCCTGGGCATTGCTTTTGGTCACAAACTCCTCAAAACCATGAAATTTATCTTCAGAGACACTTCCATCTGTGTTAGAGCTATCACTGAGGAAGAGAAGAGTTCCAGATGCGCCAAGGAGTCATATAATTCTTACCGCTAGCCATGCTGAACAAGGACTACTGAAATGGCGTTCCCCCACAATGCACCACTGGCTTCCCGATTTTTTTATACTGCGCACACTGACCACAGAGACCCATTCTCTCACATGTGGGCCTACCAGCTTTCTCCTGCTTGATTTGAGGCCGCTAGAATTTATGCGTATTAATACGTCGGAAACAGTGGCTCGTAAGACGTATATATAGTACGACCGAAACTGTCAAAGGGTTAATTGAATCAGACCAAGTAAAAACCCATAAAACACAACACAGGGTATATTGAAGACCTTACTTGTCCTCAGGAAAATCGACACATATTGAATATTTCTGATATTTTGAAGCCAAATTCTAGCTATGTTCAGTCCTGGAACCAAGTAAAATCATCTCTATTTCAGTAGAATTTCTTCCATTCTATCAAATGATACCAAGAAACAGCCAATAAAACCATAAAATCCATCTTAAAAAAAAACTCAAAGTTGCTATTTTAAACCAATCTCAAGGTCTGAGTTTTGCTTTTCCCATTATGCACCATGATAGGTAGGTTTCTTTTTTATACTGTCTAGGCTCACTGCACACACCTATTCTCTCATATTCAGGCCAAAATTTACCACTCACAGCTTATCCAAGTGAGCCGAGTTCATGACACAGATTATGTGACGGACCCTGGCATTAATGACTTAGTTCTAATCTGTGACGGACCCTGGCATTAATGACTTAGTTCTATGTGACAGTCAAAGGGTTAAAACAAAACTTGTTGCTCTCTTTCTACATTAATAACTTAGCCTGCACTCTGCACTATTCCAATCACATGTATCAAGGCACAGGGCTGAGGTTATGGAATACAGGTATACTTTTATGGGATCACCAGTGATCGAAATAATCGAGTCCCAATGAATGAAGAAACGAGTCATATGCAGCTCATGAGCCACTGCTCACTACACCTTCAATACTCCATATGTGCACTAAGTGCAAATAAAAGACTGTGAATAGTTAAAGTGAGCTCAACATCACAACCATCCTACAAAAATGCCAAAAAAATAAAAATGTAAAAAACAATAAATTAAATTGATAAAACTACAATTTATTCTTATTTGCATGGTGTTTCAAGATATTGTTTACTAAAATTAATGCATCATTCAAAGAGAGTGCTGCCTTGATGCTGGCAAGGAGCTTGTTGTCCAGGGAAGTAGAGCCATCCTCCATTTCCTTGGATTAAGCCTGATTACTTTCCACCCCCTCCCATTCCTCAGGTGCTTTATGACCTTACAGGTTTAGTGCTTCCCATGAAGCACTAAACCTGCATTTAATAACATTTATAATAATTAAAATAATAAATGAATAAAATAATATCACATTTGCCCTGACTCGTGCAGTCACTGTAGTGAAACAGGGTTCAACCAACCTCACATAACATGCTTCCCCCTAACATGATATCTTGAAGTGTCCTACAATGAGGTATGATGATAGCAGTCATGTACCCCTAGGTTGTTACTGCCTTACCTTCATGCAGGTTCTACCATGGCTGTCACTTGAGGATGCCCTGTTCTTGGGTGGTGGAGGTTCTGGTGCCAAGCTCAAGTCCAAACTTGCAGGAGCTTTATCTGAGCTCAGCGACGTGCTCGCCGACGTACTTGAACGAGTGAATGAGCGGGTTCTTCTGTGAATTTATGTTATATGCACTTATTCATTTACAATAACAGAAATTTAAAAATTGAATACAAAAAAAATATACAAAAAACAATAGACAAATAACTTGCTCATAAGAGACTAAAACTTACGATGATGTTTCAGTCTGACCTGGACCATTAACTAGTGAGACAGAAGAGCAGAGGGGAGCCAGTATATATATGGAAGGGAGGCAGGGACAGAAGACACAGGTAGAAGTAATAATATGAAGGAAGTAGAGATGGTGGTGGAGACAGTGGTGGTGGTGGTAGTAGTAGTAGTGACACTTGTAGCAAGATGGCAGTGGTGGCTGCAGTAATAGTTGAGTAAGTCTAAGGACAAGAAAAATTAGCACTGTATGAGAGCTAATGGTGCACGAGGGTGGAACCATAATCACAGGAAAAAAACATGGGACAGAACTCACCTAGACTGAAGAAAATGTAGGAAAGAAAATATAGGAAAGGAGAAGAGGTAAGGAGAGGGTGAAAGAGAGATCAAGTCAGGTCACAAGTGTTCTGAAGTTGGAAGCATTTGACAATGTAATGAGAAAAGAAGGGATCTACAAGGACAAAGCCAGGAGTAAGATTCATATTAGGAAGGTTATTCATAAGGAATGGTTCAACAAGAGTCTGTGAAGGCTAGAAGAAGAGTAGATAGTTTTGGCAGAGGACCAGTTAATAGGATGACTGTGATCTCTAACATGACAGAAAAGAGTGTCAGAAAGAGAGCAGACCATTTCTCCAAAGAGGAGAAGAGGAGCAGGAAATGGAGTAGATTCTGGAGTCATCAGTAGCAGGAGGAGAGGTATGAATTAGATTACTATGAAGGGTGTTAGTTTGGAGAAAAGTAAGTTTGATGTCAAAGGAATGGAGAGAATTGCTACAATTAGAGAGATTAGAAATACAGGAAGGCAAGGAACAGGAGATTTCAAAGGAGTAGAGAGTTTGGAAAAGAAGAAAGTCCATTTAACACGTGAGAAGGCAGGATTTTTGAAGTTGGAAGGGTAGCCTTCCGATACGTACATACAAACATACATACAGATGCTGCTCTACTTATAATGGGGTTACGTTCCGATGAACCCATCATAAGTTGAAAATATAAGTCGAATATAATATTTTTTATTTTTTAATAACACCAAGGAAGGGTGGCCCGAAAAAGAAAAACTTTCATCATCATTCACTCCATCACTGTCTTGCCAGAGGGGTGCTTACACTACAGTTATAAAACTGCAACATTAACACCACCTCCTTCAGAGTGCAGACACTGTACTTCCCATTTCCAGGACTCAAGTCCAGCCTGCCAGTTTCCCTGAATCCCTTCATAAATGTTACTTTGCTCACACTCCAACAGCACGTCAAGTATTAAAAACCATTTGTCTCCATTCACTCCTATCAAATACGCTCATGCATGCTTGCTGGAAGTCCAAGTCCCTCGCACACAAAACCTCCTTTACCCCCTCCCTCCAGCCTTTCCAAGGCCGACCCCTATCCCGCCTTCCCTCCACTACAGATTTATACACTCTCGAAGTCATTTTGTTTCGTTCCATTCTCTCTACATGTCCGAACCACCTCAACAACCCCTCCTCAGCCCTCTGGATAATAGTTTTAGTAATTCCGCACCTCCTCCTAATTTCCAAACTACGAATTCTCTGCATTATATTCACACCACGATATTATAAGTCGAACCACAGTAAAGCGAGGAGCATTATACATACATACATACAAATACATACACACACACACACATACATACATAAATATATAGTATGTACATACACATACAGTGGACCCCCGGATTTCGTACAGCTCCCAACTTGAACAATTATGTAAGTGTATTTTTGTAAGTGCTTTTGTAAGTGTATTTTTGGGGGTCTGAAATGGACTAATCTAATTTACATTCGTCCTTATGGGAACAAATTCGTTCGGTAACGGCACTCGAACAGCATTCTGGAACGAATTAATGACGAAATCCGGGGGTCCACTGTACATTTTTTTTTTTTCAACAAGTCAGCCATCTCCCACCGAAAATACTTTCATCATCATTCAACACTTTCACCATTTTAATTCAGTGTGTATCACTAATTGAGTTATAATTTTCTATGCAAGTGTCTGATTTGTTTACTTCCACAGATCTTGCAGTATTTTCTATGTCAAGATATAGATATTTTTGTTTATATTATCATAGCAAGTTTACTCATTGATTCCACCTGTGAGTTACCTTTGATGTATTGTACTCCTGAAGTTGTAAGTGTTAAATTTTTTCTTGTCAATAATTTTCTTTGTTCATGTTGAAACGTTGTTTGAACAAGTTCACTCTTAAGTTTGAGTAAAGTCAGTGTTCTTAGTGAATTGTTTCAGTAATTGTTTCATTAAGTTATCTTGTTTGCTTGCAATTAAGAGTAAGAGTGTTCAAACTAGTTAATTTCTAATATCTTTGTTTCTTGTGTTGCAAAATTTTTCCCCAGTGCAATTTTATTGACCATTGATAATTCCTGCAACTGATTTTGTGCTATTCCATTTCTTTTTGCAGTATTCAATTTTGCTTTCATAAATTTTTATTGTTTTTACTTATGTGTTCAAGTAATTTATCATTCTTCCAAGAGTAGTAAGTAATACTCTAGTGCAATTTTCTCAGTGATTTAAGAAGTAACTTTATTTCAATTGTTGTCAGTGAATATTTTAATTGTTTTGTGCAATTCTCCTTTTATTTTTTGCCTTGTTTTATCAAACTGTTCCTCCTTGCATAAGCATTATTGATTTTATATAATTAATTTTAGCATTGAATTTTTAATTTGTTGCAATTCTTGTTGAATTGAAAGTAAAGAAAACTCACCTTGCAGTTAATTCACGTTAAAGTAAGATTTTTTAATATTAACCCTTTCGGGGTTATGGTCGTACAAGTACATTTTACGCACTGCGGTTATTGACGTACTAGTACGCCTAAATTCTAGCGCCCTCAAATCAAGCAGAAACAGGCTGTTAGGCCTAGATGTGACAGAATGGGTCTGTGCGGTCAGGGTGCGCAGTATAAAAAAATTCCTGCACCACACAGTGCATAATGAGGAAAAAAAAACTGACCGTGTTTTTGGTTTAAAACTGGGACTTTGCAGTCTATTTTCGTATGGTATTTATGCTTGTATTCTCGTTTTCTTAGTCTCATTTTATAGAATAAATGATATATTACAGAAATAGAGATAATTTTGACTGGTTTCACGATGACAAGTACCTTGAAACTGAGCGCAAAGTAGCGAAAATGTTCGATTTTGGCCGATGTTCAAGAGTAAACAAATCACACCATGCGTCCAATACACATCAACTGGAGAGTCTAATATTCTTGCACAAGTGCGCTGATATTATTTATATCATTTTTACAATGATGCAGTTGTATACATAACAGTAAATCTTCTATTTTCCGTGAGAATAAAAATTCAAAATGGAAAGCAAAAGTAATGTAAGAGGGGCCTGGAGACGTGACTAATGAACAGAGATGTTATTTTAGTGCCAGGAATGTCTGCCTTGTTTATTATGGACCCTATTTTGAAATTTGCATCGTTTGAAATTTGTGTGAAATTGGCCAAATTGCCATATTCTGACCACTATTTTGGGTAGTTGAAATTAGTAAATAGGCGGTTTCTTGTACTCAATCGATAGAAGAAATGGAGTTCTAGCGAAATAGCTATAATTTTAGTAGACTGAAACATTGGAATTTGCCGAAAATAGGGCTCAAAGTGGGCGAAATCGCCGATGCGTAAATGTCATGGATACCGCTAACTTCGCGAAAGCATAATTCTGTTAGTTTTCGATCAAATTTCATAATTTTTGTGGCGTTATGATCGGAAAGAGATTCTCTATCATTTCATAAAAAAAAAAAAAATTAAATTCTTGGACCCTGAGAACGAGTTTCAGAGAGACCCCTTGGACCCCCAAAGGGTTAATGTGTTAATTTTTCTTGCCAATCAATTTTCAGTGAGTTTTCCTTGCTTTAAGTGTATCTCTTGCAATTCTTGTTACTTATGCAGAGTAATTAAAACCGTTAATCCCAGTTACGCTATATTGTGCTGTATACTTTCTTTTATTTGTTTCTTTTTAAATTCTTGTTCATTTATCTGAAATAATGTCTCAAGTAAATTCAGGCAATAATAATGTGTGTACTGCTACTCAGAGCTATAATGATAATGAATCACTAAACAGTCCTCATAGTCCCATAATGACTGAAAGACGGTATCTAGCTTTTGAGCAATGTGTTTGTTCTTCCAGCTTGTATCCGAGAATTGTCACAGTGCTGCGGAATGTGAAGTTCAGATTAGTTCTTGTAGATCTGTGCCTTATTTATTAACGTAGCCGAGTGGTCAGGCACTAGTAATACTGTCACTCCTGTCTGGAATCCAGTTCCTATAATATCTTGCACGCAAGATAGTGTAACCTTACCGAGGGCGTCTGAAGGTACCCCAGACAACCTTAAGTACTGAGACACTGTCCCTGTGATGGCACTTGTTAAAGTAGTAGTTCTCCCCAGGGGATGCCTTGATAAAGAAAGACTACTTGTAATAAGTTATTCCATCTCTTGCTGATGCATAAGCTATTGCAGAATGTTGTTTCTGTTGCTAGTGTATTCACTAGAGTGCCAGTTGTTGTCCCTTGTGTTCCAGATAGTGATATTATCCTAGTTGACAGTAAGTCCTTGTAAAGTAAAGAGTCATGTGTCGAGCAACTCTTACATGCTGTAAGAGATAGTGAGAGCCGTTTTTTTTTTCCTTGCTAATATTTTGTGTTATAGAGTTAACTATTTCAGCCGGGGAGAGTTCAATCCAATCCACCGAGACTGTTCATTCCTTCAGTAGGAAAGTGATTATAAGCCTTGAGCTAAAGATAGAAAATCAGAAAATCCAGTTTAGAACTGAAGTTATTGACTGTGTTTTGTTATCAGATTTCCAGTATCTAGTAAGATTTTTGTGTTCAAGTTCTCTCCGAGTTCTGAGTTTTAACAGTATGACCCGTGTGCGCCGAGTCTATCTTTTCTGTTAAAACTTCTTCCCTGTAAATATTTATTCTTCCTCAGAAGCCGTAGAGTGCATGAATACAGATCGATCGATCAATTTTTCAGCTGAAATTGTAATATAACATGTGATGCATTTCAAATTATATGAAGAACCATTACAATTAAATTAACAACCTTTATATTAAGACCAGTGATAGTAAGATCAGTTATTACAATCTATTCAGGCGATTTAATCTTGTTATAATTTTCTTGATTAGTTCTAAGTTATAAATGTGTTTGCTTTGTATAGAATCACCCCAGTATCACATGCCTGTTCACTCTATAGAGTTGTATTGTATGTCGAGACGACATACGGTAGTGTAACCGAGCTGTCAGATATGCTATATGTTGTAAGACCAGCCTTTATATGTGAGGTCCCTTGCTACCAATGACGTCATGAATCCTGCGCATGTGTGCGCTCAGAGAGAGGCATCTCCCCCATTCTCGAGGTAGGCCTAGGTACGGCGCTGGGTACTCTTCTCACTGACTCCTTCAATACACTGTAACCAACCACCAGTGTGTTTCTGTGCAACCATATTAGTTCTCCCAAGACAGTGATGGAGTGATGGAGTGAATGATGATGAAAGTTTTTCTTTTCCGGGCCACCCTGCCTTGGTGGGAATCGGCCGATGTGTTAATAAAAAAAAAAAAAAGACCCACACAACATAAGCAACTATTGGCAGAAAGGTGGGCTAGTGCAAGTAGTAGTAGTGGGGGGGTTGAAGAGAGTTGGGATAGTTTTAAAAATGCAGTATTAGAATGTGGGGCAGAAGTTTGTGGCTATAGGAGGGTGAGTGCAGGAGGAAAGAGAAGTGAGTGGTGGAATGAAGAAGTAAAGGGTTTGATAAAAGAGAAAAAGGTAGCTTATGAGAGGTTTTTACAAAACAGAAGTGTTAATAGAAGAGCAGAGTATATGGAGAGTAAAAGAAAGGTGAAGAGAGTGTTGAGAGAGTCCAAAAGGAGAGCAGATGAAAGAGTGGGAGAGGCTCTGTCAAGAAATATATTACATACATACATTTATTAAACCCTCAATTACTGTGTGAGATATATTCCTGAAAATCTGTACCTAACTGAAAATCATGTTACATGGCTGAAAAACATAAAAGAAAAATAGGATTACGTTTCAAATGCCTCTAAATTTGCTCAAATTTGAAATACTCTACTAGGTAAAATCTGTTAGCCATTACTTGAATAACTGGAAGAGTGTGGGCAGGGTTAATGTAGGCCTAATGAGTCAAGTTGATATAGAAAGGCTTATCATCTGACATTCTTGCTATATGTAAAAATCTATAAAAATAAAAGCTATATTTCTTTTCCAAACTGTACCAAACATAGGAACACACTCTTGCACCCATACCAAAGATAAAGCCAAAACAAAGACAAAATATTACAGCACCATCAGCTACACTCTGAAGGAGCACTGGGGATATCTGCAGTTTGGAGGAGCCTCTGAGCTGTAATATTAGTATGCATCTGCCCAGACAGTGACAGTGAAAGTTTTCCTTCACTTTTGGGTCACCGTAAGTCAGTGGGGGATTGTTGGTGTTAAAAAAAATAACCAAATTGACAGCTTACACTGTATTGAGCCATCAACATGTCAACATTACCAAATTGTAACAAACATATAGACACTCACCACAATTATACAAAGCAAACATATACTTGTGCTGAAGATGAATGAATTTCAGAAAGTAATAACCAAGAAAAATAAATAATGTAATAAAATGGTGTGGAAGGCTGTCTATTAGATGTGGAGAGAGGTCCTGACTATGGCTTTGGTTCCCAGCATTATTGTGGAACCACAGATTTCTACTGAATATCAAACTCTTCAGTACATCTCTGAATTGTCTGTACAACTTATACAGTGGTACCTCGACTTACGATATTTTTTCATTCCAGAATGCTGTTCAAGTGCCATTACCAAACAAATTTATCTCCTTAAGAAATGTTGTAAAATAGACTAGTCCTTTTAGACCCCCAAAATTACACTTACAAAAGCATTTAAAAAAATAAACTTACATAAAAGGGTGAGTTTGGGGACCATCGTAAGTCGAGGTACCACTGTATTTTGAATTACCCATGAATGAAGAGCTGATATTGTAGTGCAGTGGAAGAGAAAGTAATACCACATGCCCGGCTGAAGCAAAGCCAGAGTCAGGAAGAAAATAGGTCACATTCCTCTCCCCTCTTGTAATAATGTTCAAGTGATAACAGGAGCAGCAACCAGCAGGAAGCATGCCCATACATCAGCCTTCATTTCAACACAACACTATGCTTTAATTAGCAAGGTGTAGGGAAGCTTTAGAATATGTAATGTGTCTGGGTCAAGATCATGTAATGGCAGAACTTCACTATACCTCCACTACAACTGTCAGTCTCAGTAAAGATGTTTACTGTACCTCCACTACAATTTTCAGTCTCAGTGAAGATGTTTACTGTACCTCCACTTTCTTGTTTAGACACTTATCACTGTTATTAACCCTTCCACTGTCCAAAAACCCTGAAATTAAAAGCACTCACAGTGTCCCCATTTTTAACCCTTTAACTGTCCAGACTTCCAAAATTAATACAGGCAGGCCCCACTTTACAGTGTTTCACTTTACAGCATTTCGCTAATGCAGTGGTTTTCAATTACAGTGGACCCCCGAGTAACGTAAAAACTTCATTCCAGAAGCCTGCTCAAGTGCCATTACCGAACGAATTTACTCCCTTAAGGAATAATGTCACGTAGGTTTGTCTATTTCAGACCCCCAAAAATACACTTCCACAAGCACTTACAATATTATACTTACATAATTGTACGATTTCCGGAGTGTTCGTTACTCGGGGGTCCACTGTACAGTGGTCCCTCGGTTTTCGTGCATCTCCAAACTCGAACATTTATGTAAGTGTATTTTCGTAAGTGCTGTTGCAAGTGTATTTTTGGGGATCTGAAATAGACTAACCTACGTGACATTATTTCTTAATGAAGTAAATTCGTTCGGTAATGGCACTTGAGCAGCATTCTGGAACGAATTTTCAGCGAAAACCGAGGAACCACTGTATACCCAATCTTCATTTTTTTTTTTTCAACAAGTCGGCCGTCTCCCACCGAGGCAGGGTCTTCATTTATTACTACATTAATATATTCATATATAAATATATCCATGGAGGCAAAGAAGGGAATGTATGAAAGTATAGTCGTACCGACAATCTTATATGGGTGTGAAGCTTGGGTTGTAAATGCTGTAGCGAGGAGGCAGTTGGAGGCAATGGAGATGTCCTGTCTAAGGGTAAATATTATGCAGAAAATTCAAGTGTGTGGAAATTAGGAGGAGATGTGGAGTTACTAAAAGTATTAGTCAGAGGGCTGAAGAGGGGTTGTTGAGGTGGTTTCGTCATTTAGAGAAAAAATCAAAGTAGAATGACTTGGAGAGCGTATAAATCTGTAGGGGAAGGAAGGAGAGGTAGGGGTCGTCCTCGAAAATGTTGGAGGGAAGGGGTAAAGGAGGTTTTGTGGGCAAGGGGCTTGGACTTCCAGCAAGCGTGTGTGAGCGTGTTAGATAGGAGTGAATGGAGACGAATGGTTTCTGGGACCTAACGAGCTGTTGGAGTGTGAGCAGGGTAATATTTAGTGAAGAGATTCAGGGAAACCAGTTAGCCAGACTTGAGTCCTGGAAATGGGAACTACAATGCCTGCACTTTAAAGGAGGGGTTTGGGATATTGGCAGTTTGGAGGGACTTCTAAACTGTTGTATCTGAGCTCCTCTGCAAAGACAGTGATTATGTATGAGTGAGGTGAAAGTGTTGAATGATGATGAAAGTATTTTCTTTTTGGGGATTTTCTTTCTTTTTGGTTCACCCTGCCTCGGTGGGAGACGGCCGACTTGTTGAAAAAAAAAAAAATAATATATTCACCACTCATTATAAGCTTAGGATGAAAATATTTTAAAGTAAGTAATGTATGTCATGTATATGCATTTTTTAGGCCTAGCTCTATTGCTCACTTAATATATGATTGTGTAAACATGTTATCAGGCTTTTATATGCATTTGAAAGTGAAAAAAGGCTACTAACCAATTAATGATTGGTTAATAGTCAATACCAAGTGACATTTTCTTACTAAGTTACTCTTCTTCTTCTTTCAATAAACCAGCCGTACCCCACTGTGGCCCAAAAAGAAAAACAAAAGTTTCTCTTTTTAAATTTAGTAATATATACAGGAGAAGGGGTTACTAGCCCCCTTGCTCCCGGCATTTTAGTCACCTCTTACGACACGCATGGCTTACGAAGGAATAATTCTGTTCCACTTCCCCATGGAGATAAAAGGGAAATACTATAGAAGAACAAGAACTAATAAAGAAAACGGAAGAAAACCCATATGTGTGTAAATATATGTGCATGTACATGCATGTGTAATGTGACCTAAGTGTAAGTAGAAGTAGCAAGACGTACCTGATACCTTGCATGTTTATGAGACAGAAAAGACACCAGCAATCTTACCATCATGTAAAACTCATATTTTAATGTTATCTTGAATTACAATACACTACTTGTTCAAATTTTGATGTTAAATACTAAGAGCAGCTATTACACATTTCAATGCAAGGGGAACACTTACAAGACCTATACTATCAAGAGAAGAGTGAAGAACCTTGCAGCATTCTCTGAAGTTCACATTACATAATGAAAATTAGAAGACCTTGAGCAAATACAGTCATCCCTTGGTTTTCAATTGTAATCCGTTCCAGATGGATCAGCTAAAACCAAAATCGGTGAAAACCAAAACTATTTTCCCCATAAGAAATAATGGAAATTCAATTAATCCATTCCAGAAACCCAGAAGTTTGGAAAAAAAAAAATTGGGGGCCTTAAAGATAGATTTACATGCACAAATGAATGAACTCTATGTGGCACTTACCTTTATTGAAGACTGATGTTGCTGGAAGGAAGAGAGGGAGGAGGGGAGAGGGAAGAGACACTATTTTTTGGAAGGTGAAACCCCTTCCATAAGGAATTCAGGTACCAAGTCCTTATCCGGGGTCACTTCCCTGCATGCCTGCTACACTCCTTCCCTGCCTGCTACACTCCCTCCATGCCTGCTACACTCCCTCCCTGCCTGCTACACTCCACCCTGCCTGCTACACTCCCTCCCTGCCTGCTACACTCCCTCCCTGCCTGCTACACTCCCTGTATACCTGCTACACTCCCTGCATACCTGCTACACTCCCTGCATACATGCTACACTCTCTGCATACATGCTACACTCCCTGCATACTTGCTACACTCCCTGCATACTTGCTACACTCCCTGCATACATGCTATACTCCTGCATACATGCTACACTCCCTGCATACATGCTACACTCCCTGCATACATGCTACACTCCCTGCATACATGCTACACTCCCTGCATGCATGCTACATTCCCTGCATGCCTGCTACACTCTTAAACTCAATCGTGTTTCTCACTTTCTTTACCAAAGGACTGGCACTAGGAGCTTTCTTTGGGCCCATGGTAGCTTATTTAGTAGTCACACACAATAATCAAGGGCCAAAAACAATGAATTGTAAATAAATGTTTTGTAGGATCTCCTGGGGTGATGTTCACTCAAGCATAAACAATGCTAGACTGCGTTAAAATGTGCGTGGGGAGTGCGTGGGTGGCAGGCTTACGGCCTTTGTATGTGTGCGGCACTGGTGGAGAGGTCCCATACGATCGGTGAAAACTGAGACAACCGTTGAAAACTGAGACAATTTTTCTGTGAAAAAAGTCAGCTAAAACCAAAATCGGTGAAAACTGAGACAATTGAAAACCAAGGGATGACTGTACTTATTTAAATATTTCAATCAAATTTTCCCTATTGTAACCAAATGGAAATTTCTGAGAGGAATCAGGCTAAATATTTTTTCCACACCTATAAATGAAGACAACCATAGTTCACATGGACTTATTTTATTAATATATATGGCTCTCAGAGTACCAACACACTAGTACTAGTGCAAAAATTCCTTCTTAACCCTTTACCGGGCAGGACCGTGTAGAGACGGTCCTAAACACGTGTTTTTTGCACGTGTCATCCTACTCCCCCAGCGCATCTAGGTTCCCGTTCTCTGTTTCTGACCAATCACAAGCCTTCTGTGAGTCGCTTCAGCTAAGTGAGACCGGCATCTGCTCGCTTCCCATTGGTTGAGAGACCAAAATGTAAACACTTCTCGCTTGGCGTCACCCAGAGCCAGATTTTTGCTCTTCTTCCACTCATATACACTGTGATTATACTCTCTACAATGTCGGTAAGTACTTATTGTTGTGTCCAGTGTGTAAATGAATAGTTTAGGCATATTTTGAGATATATATCAGGAGTTAGATATGCATAATATGAGTGTACCATGCAATTGAAAAAAGTGCAACAAAAGAGGACCGTGTACAGACGGTCCCGCCGTCAGGGCCACATTTCAAATTTCAGTAAATAAATATTTATATAAAAATTTATAGTGCATATATGAATTCTGTAGTGGTCTGGGTGTGTACAGAACATTCTTATTGTCATTCCAGATCAATGAGAAATTGTTCTATTGTGAACCCTTCCAACAGAAGTTCAAATATCTCTGCATTTTGGTGGAAAGTGACTCAGATCCAGAACCAGATGACCTGTTGCCATCTCCAGTGCAGTACCAACGTGCAGAAAGGCCTGATGACAGTGTGAGGTTTGACCAAAATGATAGGTTTGATAAAATGCTAGGTCACTGGCCAGTGCAAGGCAGAATATTTACATGCAATTATTGCAGCAAAACAAAAATCATGTCACATCCTCATTTTTGTGTGCCGTATGCAAGGTAAATCTATGCATCAAGAAGGAAAGAAATTGCTTCATAGCCTTTCATTGTAGCAATTAGTGATCAAGAATGATTGTTTTTCTCAGGAAATTCAGGAATATGGGACTTGAAAGTTTTATCCCTTTGCAATGTGTCCATGTTGCTCTTTGGTTCACTTTTATATTTTTTATACCTACAAAATGTTTGGAAACAAGTTCCATTTGTGTTTTTGATATTGTATATTAGTATAATAAAATAGAAAAATACTTATTTGGTGTTTTATTAACAATTGCAAATTTGCAACATTCAGAATTTGACACCCTTTAACGGTCAGGACCGTCTGTAGACGGTCCTTGAATATTGGCAATTGCGTGAAAAGTTTTTTTTAGAATTTCAATTATATGGGCTCTTTATCCTTACATTGAGTTACTCTATCCACTCATATGAAACACATTTCGAAATTATCATTTTCCAGGGAGTGCCCGGTAAAGGGTTAAGTACAACTCTGATGTATCTAATATAATTTTATATTCATAAGAAAAATTAACCAAAGAAAGGTGCATTGTGTCTATATGATTTCAAGTAGTGCAGCTGGAAATTTCATATGCCTAGAAGTGTGTAGTTGGAAATGTCAGACGCTTAGAATTCTGAACAATAAACTTATACTCTACTGATATAGTTATGCCTTTCCAATAAGGCAGTTACATAACATGGTAATAAGCAAGATTCAGCACTGTACAAGTCATTATTCTGTACTAAGATGCAAAATGTTTGCTAATTCATTTAGTAAAATACAGAATAGATATCTTACCTTGTTTGACCTGAAATCTCAGAAGTTGTGTGTTTATTTCCATAAAATTCCTTTTCTTTAATAAGCGACAACAGAGGTAGGAAAAGGCCTCGAGCGTTTGGACAAGTAAATAAATGCCTACCATTCCAGGAACCATCACAGCCACCAGCCATAACAAATTCCTGAAATACAGAATATAAATTCACAATGATATTTCTAAAGCAAGTCACCCACAGAACTTCAATCACAAACATTTGTCATGGTGGTGCCACAAAAATATCCCTTCATTTTTCTTTTACTTACTGTACTTTCTACACTTTAATATCAATCACTTTTATGGGCTTTTACTATTTTTCCCACTAAAGTTGCACCATCATAGATGAATTTCACGGAAAGATGATCAAAAATACAGTGGAACCTCGGTTTTCGTTTGCCCTGGTTTTCGTCGAATTTGGTTTTCAACGACTTTTTTCATCAAAATATTGTCCCAATTTTCATTCATCACCTCCATTTTCATCCGCCGTACTGAACGTCTCTGCCTGCCTGCGCCCACACAAAGCATCCCATGCACGCACTCTGAGTCAGTCTGGCTTTCTTTCTCGTCGAGTGAACATTACCCTGCACGTTCATACGAAACATTAAGTAATAATCCATTGTTTTTTGTGCTTGTTTATTGAGTGAGACTGCTAAATAAGCCACCATGGGGCCAAAGAAAGTTCTGTGTCCCTTTGGGGAAGTCCATGGGGTTGGATGCGTGTGGCCAGGATATGGAAGAGTTGGTGGATGACTACAGGGAAGAGCTAACCACTGAAGAGCTGCAACACCTTCAACTGGAACAGCAACAGACCGCAGCTGAGGAAATTGCTTCAGAGGAGAAGGAAGAGAGAGGGAAGAATGTGCCTTCTTCAGCAATTAAGGACATGTGTGCAAAGTGGAATGAGTTGCAAAGTTTTGTGGAGAAATATCACCCTAACAAAGCTGTTGCAAGCCGTGTCTGCAACATATTCAATGACAATGCCTTGTCCCATTTTAGGCAAATCTTAAAGAGACGCCAGAAACAGACCTCTCTGGACAGATTTTTTGTGCGACGGGTACAGTGACTCTCAAGCTGGTCCTAGTGCCAGTAAAAGACAAGAAGGGAAGTAACCTCGGATAGGGACTTAATACCTGAAGTCCTTATGGAAGGGGATTCCCCTTCCTAACAATAACCTCTCCTCCTCCCTCTCCCATCCTCGCCATCTTCCACACACCAACAAGAGCCTTCAATAAATGTAAAAGTGATTTAAATGTTCATTTATCCATTTCATTAGTGCTTTATATTTATTTCTCATTGTGTTCTGTATGTAAAACTATAGTTATTCTCTATAAAAAAAAAAATTAATACTTTTGGGTGTCTGGAACGGATTAATTGGATTTACATTATTTCTTATGGGAAATATTGCTTCAGTTTTCGTACAATTCGGTTTTCGTCAGACTTTCTGGAATGAATTAATCACGAAAACCGAGGTTCCACTGTATATTGAAAAACGTTTTAGATCACAACTAGTAATAATAATAATAATAATAATACAGTGGACCCTCGGTTAACGAATACCCCGGAAATCGTGCAATTATGTAAGTATAATTTTGTAAGTTCTTGTGGAAGTGTATTTTTGGGGGTCTGAAATAGACTAACCTACATGACATTATTTCTTAAGGACGTAAATTCGTTCGGTAATGGCACTTGAGCAGGCTTCTGCAATGAATTTTTTTCGTTAACCGAGGGTCCACTGTAATATTTATTTAGACATGGTACAATGATACATAGGTAGACATGATACATAGGTATAAATGAGATGTACATGCCAAAAGTCCCTAATATGCTGTGCATTGCGGGCATTCTTAGGACTATTTAATAGTAGACTACATGGTAAAAAAATTTTTTTTTTTTTTTTCAACAAGTCGGCCGTCTCCCACCGAGGCTAGGTGACCCAAAAAGAAAGAAAATCTCCAAAAAGAAAATACTTTCATCATCATTCAACACTTTCACCACACTCATACATAATCACTGTCTTTGCAGAAGAGCTCAGATACGACAGCTGAGAAAAGTCCCTCCCAGCTGTCACTATCTCAGACCCCTCCTTTAAAGTGCAGGCATTGTACTTCCCATTTCCAGGACTCAAGTCCAACTAAATCAATTAACTGGTTTCCCTGAATCCCTTCACAAAATGTTACCCTGCTCACACTCCAACAGATCGCCATGTCCCAAAAACCATTCGTCTCCACTCACTCCTATCTAACACGCTCACACATGCTTGCTGGAAGTCCAAGCCCCTCGCCCACAAAACCTCCTTTACCCCTTCCCTCCAACCTTTTCTAGGACGACCCCTACCCCGCCTTCCTTCCCCTACAGATTTATACGCTCTCCAAGTCATTCTACTTTGATCCATTCTCTCTAAATGACCAAACCACCTCAACAACCCCTCTTCAGCCCTCTGACAAATACAGTGGTACCTCGACTTACGATATTAATCCGTCAGAGAGGGCATATCTTAAGGCGAAACAATCGTTACTCGAATCAATTTTCCCCATAAGAAATAATGGAAATAAATTTAATCCGTCCAAGACTTCCAAAAGTAGTTAAATAAAATATTTTTTAGAACTTTTGGACATTAAATAATACACAATTTAATGAAGAATACCTAAATACATATGTAAATATTGTACAATAACATGTCACTTACATTTATTGAAGAGTTGTTGATGTGTGGAGGACGGGAGGAGGGGAGAAGGTGGAGTAGTATGCTAGTGTTTGGAAGGGCAATCCCCTTCCATTAACACTGCAGGTGGTAAGTTCTTTTCTGGGGTTACTTCCCTTTTTCTTTGAATGCCACTAGGACCAGCTTGAGAGTCACTGGACCTCTTTCGAACAATAAATTTGTCCAGGGAGCTCTGTGTCTGGCGATTCTTTAACACATCCCTGAAATGACACACCACTGTGTCATTGTACAGGTTGCCAGCACGGCCTGCAACAGCATGGTTAGGGTGATATTCATCCATAAATGCTTGCACCTTGCTCCACATTCCACAAATGTCCTTAATCCTTGAAGAAGGCACATTCTTCCATTTTTGTTCCACCACCTCCTCCTCCTCTGAACCATTGTCCTGACCACTGGTCTCTTGTTCCAGTTGCTGTTGAAGCTCTTGCAGATCTTCAGTGGTTAGCTCTTCCTTGTGCTCCTCCACCAACTGTTCCACATCCTCACCACTCACCTCTAACCCCAAAGACTTGCCCAATTCCACAATTTCTTCCACAACAGGCTCAGGCTCAGGCTCAAGCTCAGGGTTCTGAGGCTCAGCCCCAAAACCTTCAAAATCCCTCTCTAGGACACAGTCTGGCCACAATTTTCTCCAGGCAGAGTTCAAAGTCCTGGTAGTCACTTCCTCCCAAGCCTTACCTATAAGGTTTACACAATGCAGCATATGGAAATGGTTTTCCAAAATTCTCTTAGGGTTATATTCATGTCTGTGGTCACATCAAAGCACTTTTGAAACATTGCTTTGGTGTAGAGTTTTTAAAGTTGGAAATGACCTGCTGGTCCATGGGCTGGAGGAGAGGAGTGGTATTAGGGGCAAGAACTTCACTTTGATGAATTTAAACTCCTCCACAATTTTCTCTACCAAGTTTGGAGGATGACAAGGAGCATTGTCCATTATCAGGAGGCACTTAAGTGGCAAATTATTGTCCAATAGATATTTCTTCACACTGGGGCCAAACACGCCATTGAACCAATCTAAGAAAATGTCCTTTGTGACCCATGCCTTTTGTTAGACCTCCACATCACACACAAGTTAGACTTGCTGACACCGCATCTGCCAAACACTCGGGATTTTCAAAAAGATACACTAGTAAAGGCTTCACTTTGCAATCACCACTGGCATTGGCACAAAGCATCAAAGTTAGCCTGTCATTCATAGGCTTATGTCCTGGCTGTGCCTTTTCCTCCTGAGTAATGTAGGTCCTGTTGGGCATTTTCTTCCAAAACAGGCCTGTTTCATCACAATTAAACACTTGTTGGGGGAGGAATTGTTCAGCCTCTAGGTACTCCTGGAATTCAGGCACATATTTTTCAGCCGCACTTTTGTCACAACTGGCTGCCTCACCATGCCTCACAACACTATGTATGCCAGTACGCTTCTTAAATTTTTGAAACCAGCCTCTGCTGGCTTTAAGTCGCTCACTTCATCACTCGTTGCAGGCATTTTCTTAAGGAGATCATCATGCAACTGCCTTGCTTTTTCACATATTATTGCCTCCGAAACAGTATCTCCTGCTAACTGTTTCTCGTTGATCCACACCAACAACAACCTTTCCACATTTTCCAGCACTTGTGGTCTGTGTTTTGTGATCACACATGAACCTTTTGCAACAACAGCTTCCTTGATTTTACTTGAATTTTTCTTGGCCACAATGGTAGCGATGGTAGAAAAGGGTTGACCATACAGCCTGGCCAGCTCACTGATACGCACTCCACTTTCATATTTTTCTATTATCTCCTTCTTCAGTTCTATCGTACATATATTTCTGTTCCTCTTTGCCACAGGCTTACCACTAGGAGCTTTCCTTGGACCCATGGTAGCTTATTTAGCAGTTGCAAGCACTAAAAACAGTGGAATAATGACAATATACTGGTATGAATGCATGGGTGTGGGTGGGTGGCCGCTCTCGCTTGTAAACAATAGCACTGACGCTCCCTGGAGTGCGCGCTCAGCTGGGCGCCAAGCGGACACGTCCGGTACGAATGTCGTTAGACGAAGCAAACATCGTAAGTCACAGTCAAATTTCTTACGTTATAAATATCGGTTATCGAAAATAACGTAAGATGATAACATCGTAAGTCGAGGTACCACTGTACTTTTAGTAACTCCACACCTTCTCCTAATTTCCACATTCCGAATTTTCTGCATAATATTTACACCACACATTGCCCTTAGACAGGACATCTCCACTGCCTCCAGCCTCCTCCTCGCTGCAGCATTTGCAACCCATGCTTCACACCCATATAAGAGTGTTGGTACCACTATACTTTCGTATATTCCCTTCTTTGCCTCCATGGATAACGTTTTTTGTCTCCACAGATACCTCAACGCGCCATTCACCTTTTTTCCTTCATCAATTCTATGGTTAACCTCATCGTTCATAAACCCATCCGCTGACACGTCAACTCCCAAATATCTGAAAACATTTACTTCTTCCATAATCCCTCTCTCCAATGTGATATCCAATTTTTCTTTATTTAAATCGTTTGATACCCTCAGCACCTTACTCTTATCAATGTTCACTTTTAACTTTCTACCTTTACACACTCTCCCAAACTCGTCCACTAACCTTTGCAACTTTTCTTTAGAACCTCTCATAAGCACAGTATCATCAGCAAAAAGTAACTGTGTCAACTCCCATTTTGCATTTAATTCTCCATAATTTAATCCCACCCCTCTCCCCAACACCCTAGCATTTACTTCTTTTACAACCCCATCTATAAATATATTAAACAACCATGGTGACATTACACATCCCTGTCTAAGACCTACTTTTACAGGGAAGTAATCTCCCTCTCTCTTACAAACCCTAACCTGATCCTCACTATCCTCATAAAAACTCTTTACAGCCTTCAGTAACTTACTACCTATTCCATACACTTGCAACATTTGCCACATTGCTCCCCTATCCACTCTATCATATGCCTTTTCTAAATCCATAAATGCAATAAAAACTTCTCTACCTTTATCTAAATACTGTTCACATATATGCTTCACTGTAAACACTTGATCTATACATCCCCTACCCACTCTAAAGCCTCCTTGCTCATCTGCAATCCTACTCTCTGTCTTACCTCTAATTCTTTCAATAATAACCCTGCCATACACTTTACCTGGTATACTCAGTAAACTTATTCCCCTATAATTTTTACACTCTCTTTAATCCCCCTTCCCTTTATATAAAGGAACTATACATGCTCTCTGCCAATCCCTAGGTACCTTCCCCTCTTTCATACATTTATTAAACAAAAATACCAACCACTCCAGCACTATATCCCCCCCTGCTTTTAACATTTCTGTCATGATTCCGTCAATTCCAGCTGCTTTACCCCCTTTCATTCTACGTAATGCCTCACGCACCTCCCCCACACTCACATCCTGCTCTTCTTCACTCCTAAACGATGTTGTACCTTCCTGGCCAGTACATGAAATTACCGCCTCCCTTTTTTCATCGACATTTAAAAGTTCCTCAAAATATTCCCGCCATCTACCCAATACCTCCAGCTCCCAATCTACTAACTCCCCTACTCTGTTTTTAACTGACAAATCCATTCGCTTCCTAGTATAATTGTGTATCTAAGTTATAAAGTTTGAATATAAGTTGAACATAATAATTTATTAATTGTAGCAATGCAACTAATTGAGTGAGATAACAATTTAAAACAATTAATTGCATTGCAGTTACAGTTTACGTGGTCATTATAATGTAAATGTTATAGAAATAGTTAGCTTAGTATGTATTATTCATAACAGGTTTTTACATTTAAGTGATTAATCAGGTTTTTACATTTAAGTGATTATTCTATTTTGTTGGGAATCTTTGATATTGAGCATTTAGGTTTGGTTGAGAAGGTGGTTTTTTAGCATCGTTTTGAATTGGGGTACAGGCAGGGTTTCTTTGGCAATAACAGGTAATGAATTCCAAATTTTCGTGCCTTTTATATGCATTGAGTTTTTACATAGTGTTAGATGGACACG